>JAVJIF010008440.1:0-174753 GCA_038442645.1 Agave tequilana | reverse complement strand
AACACATTCATATTCATACAATTAAGTTCATACATTTTCACTTCTTAGCTCGTTATCATAGTTTCAAAGAATTCTTTTAGTATCTAAGAGATACCAATCACACATAATGCATATGACTCAATAGTCATGGTATTTTACCGTTTAAGTTCCAGTTTATACCACTCGTAATCAATTTTCTCAACTATATTACTTATTTATTACTTGTTATCACTCATCATGTTAAGAACGTGATTACTACTAAATCAATCACAAAATTAAACACCCAGGTGAGAACTTTTACTCACTGATTGGATTACCCGCTTCTCCAATTTTAGATTAAACCTTCACTTTTTTATGCTAATAAAATATCAGTTATTGAAAATGAATTAGTTTTTACCTTAACTATTCACCAGATCACTTATTAGTATTAATTATATTATAAAATTTAACAGGGATTATAAGTTCATCGATTAATGTAATCAATCTCCTCTTTGCTAGTGTTTACCAGATTAGATGGTTAATTACAAATGTATCAATTTCACATCTACCCTATCACACTATATATACTAGTGTACTCAATAAATTAGAACTTTCAATAATACAATTACCCTTATTCTAACCAAGTGTTAACTTTAATTTCGTTTACTTGGTTCAGTCCCAATGTTAACTTTGTATTTTACTAACACTGATCCCAACGCTACTAATTTTTATAACACTTGTTATATCGTTATAGATTTCTTTTTATTAATTTCAAACCATTCAGGGACCTCCGTCGTCCCGATAAATCAATTTATTACTAACATTTGTCATCAATTTCATATTTGTTGGTTTTGTAGGTGTTGCTTTCTATCATTATTGGTTTTATAGTTATTAGCTTCACACTTTTTCATTATTTCAGCTTACAATTGAATCGTCTTCTGTATTCACATATGCAACTAATCCACATATATGTATATGTACATATTCATGCATGTATAAATTCATATTATTCAATTTTCAACTATCAAATTCTCAGTTCGTTAGCATCCATAGTTATATCATGTTAACTCTACAAACATATATCACTTACCGACAATGGATTACTAATCATATTGACATGACGCTCAATCTTTCGTCCGTGTCACAAACGTCTAATCATCTAGATCATTATCTATTCATCGCCGATTAATATAATCGGTGTCACTATAGAGATATGAATCATAAGACTAATCTAGAAATCCCAATATTCTGATTAATCAACTTATCACATAATACTTGTATTTCTTTAGTACACCTGATGCAATCGGATAACTTTTAGTATCATAATCATTTTTTTATTAAGTCTGTTACTGGTTATAATTACTTTTAATCAGTATTATCTAGCAACAATTACTTTTTTTATTCTTTTTGATTTCACTATGACCGATTTCATGATAAATCATTAATTTAATGAATTCTTATTGATAGTACTTTATCACTTCAAGAATTCCCCTAGTTATCAATTATACATGAATTCTCTAACTCCCTCACTATTTATTTTTGAATTAAGTATTTTGAGAATTTCATTTCCAATCCAAACGAAATGTTAACTAGCTAATAACGAGTCGCAGCTAATCGCCAATAAATAATTTCATTATCCTCTTAGTTAATTATAAGTTATACTTGATTTAACTATTAAATCATAAAATTAATTTTCAATCACACACAAATTTTCGAAAAAGAGGTTCTGATATACTGGTTATTCATCCAATCTATCCCATATTGTTTTTAAATAATGATATCTACTATTATCTTAATATGTATACTTATCTGTTCCGTAACAATTGATTTACAATCCTACAGAAGAATCAAACTTAGGGTTTACCTTATCGGTTCCCGTAATAACCTATATCAGTCACCATTCAACAGTGATTAGTTAATTATCAAGCATAAAAAAATAGAAATTATTAACTGTAATCAATACAAATCTTGGTTATCAGTTCCGGTACAATTTCTAATATCATCACAATTCAATATCCAGTATATCCTATTGGATTTCGGTTTCACAACACTCATCCACATTTAACAATAAATAGCACAGTCATTCTTTTAATATATTTCTGGTTCCATTGGATCAATATTAACAATAATTTCACACTCTGATTATTTCTTAATTAGGAAATTTATAGCTTGAGTAAAGACTTTCACTCACTGTTACAAATTCTGTCAGTCTTTGGCTACTCAACACTATATACCAATACTTGGATGCGCATCCTTCATCTCCATGAATCCAACAACTCTAAAATCGTTCGAATTTGACTCCAGATGACCAAGTTATCGTTCGGAAACCAAATCCGATAATTAACAAATTAGTTCTGTAAATTATCCAAAATGTAATAAATTTCTCATCAGGGCAGTTAAAGAAAATTTATCTTTCTTCAAGTCAAATGGGTCAGATCGGGTTCTTAACGGGTTGGGCTTGCTTGAAACCCAAACCCAAATCCATCATGGGTTTCTTCTCCCATATGCAACAACAGACGCTTTTGCTTGCGCTGTCAGCCGTCCATGCACTCACCGGTGATTATCTGGCTTGGCCGACCTCAGCCCGACGCCATCATACTTCAGCTCTGCCTCCGACGCCCCTAACCGCCGTCGAAGCCAAATAAAAAGAGGAGGAAAGGGAGATGAAGTGAGGTGGAAAGAGAAAAGGGAGGGGGTTGCTCCTCCCCAGGCGCCGCCCAGCTCGGGGTGTCTCTGGCGCCGTGCCGCCGGGCCTGGCCTTCCCTGGCCAGTCGCCGGTCGTTGGCCACAGTGAGAGAAAAAGAGAAAGGGAGGTGGGAAAGAGAGAGAGAGATAGAGGAAAAGGGAGAGAGAAAAGAATGAGAGGGAGCAAGGGAGAAAGATTTTACTCTCTCTCCCCACATACTCTCCACCTACTCCCCACTTCTCATACCTCATCAATCAAATTTCATTTTATTTTCATTTCATTTCATTTTTTCTTTTTCTCTTTCTCCCTCATATCTCTGATCAATTAAAATATGAATACAAATGAAATTAAATACCAATACTTGCTATATAAATATAAGTAACCAATATATATATATATATATATATATATATATATATATATATATATATATATATATATATATATATTATTGTTGGCCCAAAGGCCCATCACTCTACTTTTGATGATGATTAACTCATGTAGTTATAGTTTACTAATAATCTTGTGATATTTAGTTTCAGATATTTGATCAAGATATTAATAGGTGATTATCTTTAACAAAGGAGTTTTAGAGCTTTCACATGTGATTCAAGAGCTCGAGCGTCAAGATCACATCTAGTACTCGGTTGGAGTCAAGCTCGGTGAATCATGTTTGGATCGAGTCGACTTGGAGACGGAGTTTTACAAGAAGACCTCGATTTATTTAGTTTAAGATTGTATTTAAATCATTGTAAAGATTAGATAGTGTTGATATGCTCAAGTTCATAATACACACATATGTTTTAAGTTTGTTGGTTTTTGATTTTCAGTTTTCGGTTTAACCGATATTGAATTTCTAGTCAAAATTATAGATATAATTCTTTATATGTATATTAGATTATATCCATATACAATATACTTCAAAGTTGTTTTAATATCATGTTTTTGTATTTACATGAGTTTTAAAGAAAACGAATTTCCATTTCAAAAATCCAAGTAATGGAAAATACGAATTTTGGTTTAAGGTAAAATTTCTATATCACAAAAATGGTTCAAATTGTTTATAATATGTGTTGAATTTTTGTCATACATATTTGTATTTCAAAGATATTATAAGAACATATTTTTGTGAAATTTATATGATTTTATGGGATTTATTTGAAATTAAAAAGTCGAGTTTTTAAATCCCTAAAGAGCTGGACTGGCTTATTGCCGGTCGACCGGGCGGTCGACCACTGCAGAAATCAGTCGACCGGTCCGGTCGACCGATGTGCACAAACGTGCACGCCAGCTTGGGCTGGTGGACCATCCAGAGAGCTCTGCTCTCTGGAAATAGCCCCGGTCGACCGGCAAAGAGTTATGCTCTCTGTATCCAGTTCCGGTCGACTGGGCGGTCGACCGGGCAAAGAACCGTTTCTCTCTGTTTTCAGGTTCGATCGACCGAGCGGTCGACTGGCGGCACAACAGTCATAAAAATGACTGCTGGCGATCGACTAGAAGGTCATTTCTGACCTTTCCTGACTGCAACGGTCAGAATTTGTTTGGGGTTATAAATACCTCTCATTTGAGCTGGTTTTAAACAACAATTTTAAGAACAAAATTTTTATCTTTCAGCAAATTTTTAAAAGAGTTTTTGTGCTAAAAGATTTGATCTTTATTTATTTTTAAAGGGTTGGAAAAATCAAGAAAAAGGAGAAGTCATTGGGAGTTGTTTTGATCTTCATTTACATTTCAATCTAGAGTTTTTCCCAAGAATTTTTTTTGTATTTTGATTTTCAAACTCTTTATTTTCTCACACTTGAGCTATCTATCTATCCTATCTATTAGGATCTATTTTGTGGGAAAATTAGTTTGTAGTTGTTGATACCACCAAGAGTTGTAAACCCTCCTTACTTTGTGATATCCCTCTAGTGAGAGGTGATAGTGTTGTTATCCCTCTAGTGAGAGGTGATTGTGAAGGTTGTGATTGGTATCCCTCTAAATGTAGAGGTGATTCTTGGAGTGTTGGCTTTGAGCCTAATCCCTCTAGTGAGAGGTTGATTGTTGTTTGGCTGAGTGCTCATCCATCTAAGTGTAGAGGTGATTTGCGTTGTGCCTTACCTCTTGTGTAGGGGTTGTATTGGTTGAGAGAGGAGTTCTGTACTCTCAGTTTGTATTACCCAAATCTCGGGAAGTCCTGTATGGACGATATAGTGAAAATCCTTCTGTGTGAAGGTAGGGACGTAGAGCAGTGGCTCGAATCTCGAAACATATCTTGGTGTTTGTGTTTGATCTACTATCTCTAAACTCTCTCTTTTATTCCATGCATTGCATCATATTATTCATATCATATATATGCTTGAGTTTGTTTGTATGTCATACTTGTGTTAAACCAAGGGAGATTCATATAGCACCTCAACTCTTATTCAGAGGAATCAAGAGGAGTTAGTCCAGAGCCCTTCACCGGGAATTCAGCTACACTCTTTGGTTACACTAAGTGTGTTGAAATTAGTTTTTAAATCCGCATTATTTGTCATTAGATTAGCCATACACCTATTCACCCCTTTCTAGGTGTATTTCATACACACACACATCCATATATTTCACCTATTTTTTCATACCTCGTTATTCAAATAACTTGATAAATAATTTTAAAAGAGTTTCTAGTAATATACCAATTAGAGTTTCTCATTATCGGTAAATCCAAAATTTAGAAAAATACAGAATAAACCAAGATTTAAAACATTCATGTGTTTACACCTGCACACTTATATCAGTGTACACTTATGTAGATATCAATATTTATCCTAGCAATTGATCCGATATGATTTATGAAAAAATAAATTTCACTCCGGCTTTCTCCAAAGAATTGCTGAAGTTCATTACACACAGAAAAGAAACAATAACTAAAAAAATCTCATTAACCAATATTATTTTATAATTCCGGGTTTAATAACCCGAGTATTATACCATAGTTGGCAAACATAGCAGTAAAATCAGGAGTTTAGATGCTCCAGTGATACTTAGATTCTGTGTAAGATATGATGCAATCTGTGAGAATTGATCAGATGTAAGAGATCCCGCTGAGGGCTGTGGAGCTGATGCAGCAGAGGCAACAACTGAGGACCTGGGAGCATATGGTCCATGGATCCTTCTCGTTTCGGACAAGTGAAAATCACGTGTATGAGCTGTTTGCAATACCAGCATATAACTTGCTGAGGTTGGGTTGAGGACCCACGAGTCTGCTGTCTGCGGTTCACTAGCCCACAAGACGATGACCCGTGATTCGAAGGGCCACGAAAAGTAGACGGATGATATGAAGCAACAAGGGCAATGTGTGAGGAAACTGACTGAACTGGTGTAGGCGATGTTGATAACATCTGAAGACGTATCTCCTTAAAGGTGAACTCAGGCACTACTGTGGTGAGGCTAGGAAGCGAATGACGATGAAGAATACTGTCCCGTAATGCCTCAAACTCAGGATGTAGTCACATTGCAAAGTGAAACAGATTCTGGCGAACTCTTTGCTTCTGATATTCGAGAGCGAAGGCAGACATGAAACTTTCATGGTCAGCAGTTCCTCTCAATAATCTGAGAGCAGCGAATAGAAATCCTGAATGGAGCGGTCCCCTTGCTTGGCCTTCTGAAGAGCCTAACACGGTTGATACTCTCGAGCAGCAACGGACTAGACAAATATATGCCTTAGAACAAATATATGCCTTAGAGTCAGCCATTGCTATCTAGATGAGGTCGAACGACCAATATACAGTCGAATGGGAATGGTGACCGATCTCATAACATACGCATTATTTGTTTGTCAATTCGAAGCCATTGATCCTGTATAAGTGCTGACTATGATGCTAAATTGAGAATCTTATGTAGAAGAATCTGATGACAGAGTGGCAGTAGAAGTAGCGAAGGGCGTTTGATGGTGCCCTGAACATAACCCCAGACTTAGAAAGCACGAAGATTATATTGTTGGCCCAGTGGCCTTCCACTCTAGTTTTGATGATGATTAACTCATGTAGTTATGTTTACTAATAATCTTGTGATGTTTAGTTTCAGATCATTAACCAAGATGTTAATTGGTGATTAGCTTCAACAAAGGAGTTTTGAAGCCTTTCACATGGGATTCAAGAGCCCGAGCATAAAGATCATATATAGCACTCGTTGGAGTCAAGCTCGGTGGATCACGATTTGGATCGAGTCAACTTGAAGATGGAGATCGTCAAGAAGACTTAGGTATCCTAATTTAATTTGTGTTTTAGATCCATGTGTAAAAATTAGATAGTGTGATATGCTCAAGTTCACAATACACACACGTTTCATGTTTTGGATATTGATTTTTCGGTTTTTAGTTTAACCGATATCGGTTTTCATGAATAGATAGTATCAATACAAGTTTACTTTGTTTAAGTGTATATTAGATATATTCTATATACATGTAAGCTTAATTCTTAGACAAAACTTATGTTGAAATGCCTATTCATGAGGTTTGGTGTTTTGTGTTTTTAACAAAACATATTTTTGGAAATAAAAGTCAAAAACAATGATATGTATATGTTCATGTATATTGGACCTATGTCCATATGCAACATGCTTTAAAATGATTAAGTATCATGTTTTTGTATTTGGATATGTTTTGGACAAAGTTTATTTGAAAAATCAAAGTTTGAAAAAAATACAGTTTTTGGTTTCGGTAATTTTTTCATAACACAAAAATGATTTAAAATGTTTGATATTTGTGTTGAAATTTTTATCACATGTTTATATATCATATATAAAGTTAGAAACTATTTTTGTGGATTTTTAGAAGTTTCATGGGATTTATTAGAATTATTTAAAACCCAATTTTCTGACCCAGATTGCCTTCTGCCAGGCTCTGGCGGTCGACCAGGCCGGTCGACCGGACCCAGAGTCGGTCAACCGGAACGGTCGACCGACGTGCACACACCTATGCACGTTGGCCAGGCACTTGGGCGGTCGACCGCGCGGTCGACCGGCAGAGAGCTTTGCTCTCTGGATTTTACGGTCGACCGGCCGGTCGACCGCTGGCTTCTAAACGGTCATTTTTTTTGACCGTTGGCGGTCGACCGGGCCGGTCGACCGCCAGCGCCTAGGCTGAAAAGTCAGCCTAACGGCTAGTTTTTTGTTGGAGGCTATATAGTCCCATTTCTTTGAGATTTTAGCTAAGATTTTTAGAGCCAAAATTTCTATACTCCCAGTGTTTTTACAAGCTTTCAAAAGGTGTTTTAAAGCTAAAAGATTTCATCTTTATTTTGTTTTTAAGGGTTTGGAAAAATCAAAGAAAAATAGGTTTTTGGGATATTGCTTTAGATCCTCATTTCTATCATATTGCAAGTGTTTTCTCAAGGATTTTTCTTTGTTATTTGATTCCCAAAACACCTTGATTCCACTTGAGCTATATCATTCTATCCTATTCTATAGGATCTTTATTTATGGGAAAATTTGATTTGTGGTTGTTGTAACCACCTTGTTGTAACCCTTTTATTTGGATATCCCTCTTTGGTAGAGGTGGATTTTGGTTGTTGATTGCTCCCTCTTGGTAGAGGTTGAGGTTGTGGTTTACTCCCTCTTGGTGAGGTGGAGTTGGCTGGTATTTGTATCCCTCTTCGGTAGAGGTGGATTGTGCTTGTATCCCTCTCGGTGAGGTGGATTTGGTTGTATGGTGGAGTTCGGTACTCCGGCTTCGTAGACCATTTGTATTGCCTCGGTGGAGGTTGTATTGGTTTAGAGAGGAGTTCGATACTTCTAGTAGATTGGAAATCCTTCTCGGTGAAGGCGGGAATGTAGAGCTCGGTGCTCGAACCTCGAAACACATCTTGTTGTTTGCGTTTGATCCATTGACTCTAAACTCTCTCTCTTATTTGTGCATAACATCATTCATATTATCATATTATATGCTTGTGTTGTGCCTTGCATTGATTCATATTGCTTATTCATATATGCTTGGTTGTGTTTGCTTGTGTGCCTCACTTGTGCTTAACATGAGAGCTTCATATAGCGCCTCAACTCTTATTCAGAGGAATCAAGAGGAGTTAGTCCAGAGCCCTTCACGGGAAATTCGGCTACACTCGTTAGTTGCACTAAGTGTTGTTACAATTTAGTTTAATTTCCGCATTTAGTCATTAGATTAGCCTTATCACCTATTCACCCCCCCTCTAGGTGATTTCAATTGGTATCAGAGCCTACGCTCCTGATATTTGGTTTAACCACCTAGGAGTGAGATCTTGGTTTGCTAATCTATCATTTGCATTTTGCACATATATATTGTTTGCACACACTCATGGATTGCTTGTCACCTCTCATGTTTGATGTTTCCAACATTGACACATGGAAAACTTAGGATGTCCATGTATTTAAAAACCCTAGGTTTGCATGTTTTCCTTGCCGCTACTAAGAAATGCTATCTTGGTAACCGCAATCATGTAGGGGCCAATACACAAGCCCTGAGGCTATTAGAAGTACGCTAAACAAAAAATATCTTATGCTTGTTTCTAACTTTGATTCCGCCTTTACAGTGTGGAACAAGTTGACCTCCTCCAAGCTTCAATTGCCAATTCAACCGGAGGAAGAATCTAGCGGAGAATCCGAGTCACAATGCTTCATGGTCCAAGGGAATGACTCCTTGAGATATATTCAGAATCTCAACTAAATTGTGATGATGCTAGTTCTTCTAGTAATGAGCATGTTGATCCTAACACTTTAAAAGAAGAACTTTCTATTGTTTGTGAAAAAATGATAGAAAAGTATAATCTTTTGAAAAAGAAGACTTTTGCATTAAATAAAGAAAATGAAAATTTATCTTCTAAACTTGGTTTGATTTTGCAAGAGAAAGAGGAGATTTCTAATGAAAGGGATTCATTGAAATCTAAGCTTGAACTTGCCCTAAAAGAAAATGAATTTTTGAAAAATAAAAATGATTGTGAAATAATTTTGAAGAAAAATGAAAAATTGTCTTCAAAAGTTGATTTTGTAGTAAAAGAGAATGATTCTTTGAAAAACAAAATAATTTCTATTTCAAATGATTTAGATGTTTGTTTAAAGAAAAATGAATCTTTGCAAAATAATATAGATTCACATGTTTGCCATGCTAAGGTAGTTTCACCTAGTTCATCCATTGCATGCTCCACTTCTTCTTTAATTAAAAATGATATATCGATGCTAAAGAAGAATATTGATTGTTTGGGCTCCACTTTGAGCCAATGTGTTTTGAGTCATACACGTTTGGAATCTTTGTTTCGAAAGAAACAAGTTCCATCTTGGCATGCACATGTTCCTCACGGTCACAACCATCACACATTGTATGCTCATGTGTATACTTGTACACATTGTGGACGTAAAGGCCACCTTGCTAAATTTTATTTTGATCGTATAAATGATTGTAATTTAGCAAATAAATTTGTTTGGGTTAGAAAAGGTACTAACCCCCATGGACCCAAAAGAGTATGGGTACCAAAGACCACCCCTATTGTATTTGATGTAGGTGTGGGCTCTCGCATGACGTGAGAGTTGTGGTACCTTGAGGTGGATGCGTTCCGAGCTTCATGAGGACTATTTGGATGCATCACTTTCAAGGGAAGTTTGGTGGGAGGACCACCTTTGGTTTGGAGAACTAGAGAGGTGCCTTCATCGGTTTTGGTATCGATCTCTAACTCCCGTTTATATTTGCATGCTTTTCATGTTCATCGATTTATACCATGTCTTGTTTATTGTTCATTATGCCTATGCCATATTCATTAGATTAGTGATATATATATGATTAGCTATTTTGAGACACTCATGTTTAATATGGACCTATATCTATGTGTTCTCACTTTGGTTTTAACTAATATGTATATCCTAGATCTAATGCATATGCATATACATAATGATCGTTTTTATGTTGATTTATGTATCGTTTTATACTTCATGTTTTGAATATATGTTTAAATGTTAGTTTTCATTAATACTAGGATATATACTTGTACATATAGTGGGACACAAATAGATCATTATATTTTTGTACTTAAACGCTCATTTGTACCCATTAGATGTGCTAGTATAGTCTAGTTTTGATGATTCATACATTTTAAACTTATATCCCCATTTTGGACATATTTTATGATCATGTGGTTTCATTTCATGTATATGTTTATTTTGCCAAACTTTAAGATGTACATGTATACCCCTTGAGTCATTTGCTTTTCATGCAAATCTTTATTATGAACTCAAATGTGTTTAGGGATATGTATGTATACTTCTTGTTTTGTCAAAACATACATATGCCTTGAAGTATATATTGTTTTTAATAAAAATTTAGTTTGATAATTTTCATATTTTTCATGTTTAACTTCATGTATATGTCCATCTTGTCTAAACTATTGATTATGCATATACATCCTTTGAGCCACGTGCCTTCATGCATATACATTTGTGGACTCGTTATGTTGGATATATATGTATACTTTAGTTTGTACTTGACATACATATGCCTTGAAGAAAATCGAGTTTTTATGATTTCATGTATTGAGGAACTTAGAGCTTGAATGTCTATTTTCATGATTATATGTTTTCACATATACCTTGTACACTCACCTACTTATTGTTTTCTCATGACTTTGTTTTTCATGAGCATGATATGGGCTTTATGGACTTTGAGTGTTTAGTGACCATGTGATTTACATCTGTTTCATGAAATATAATTTTATTTTATTCCTTACTTGAAGGATTTCGTACTAGTTTTCAAGTTCTTCCATTTAACTAGTTGCGGTATTCTTCGTTATGGTAGAGTTTCCAAGCATGCTATATTTTTCAAACCTATTTTTGGAAACCCCTACCTTCCAAGGGCGGTTGGATGGGAGACCATGCACATGTATGCTTTATAGTGAAAATCATTTTAAACTTGAGCATGAAATGGGTGGTAGATGATATGAGGTATACACTTGATATTATTATTGTTTCAATTGGTATCATTGGATCTTTTCAATTGGTATCAATATTGACATTTTTGTATACTCATATATTGTTTTTGTGTATGTATGCTTTCATTTGGTATCATCTATTTTGATTGGTACTCATTTTTCATACACCTATACATGTTTTATGTGTACTTACTATACCCTATATTGTTGAGCACAAATGTTGAATATGCTAAGCTTAATTTTTAAATGACTATTATGTTTCAATTGACTAGTTTTCAATTGGTATTCAATACAAGCTTATGCACCGTTTTATTTGGTATTTCATAAAGGGGAGAGAAAATTCGTATTTTTATTTTTCAATTGGTATTTTGTTTACCGTTGATTTCTACTCCCACACTTTATGTTGAAAATTGATTTTATTTTGATATCATATGTTCTAAATGACAAATATTCACAATTGGTATCCAGATTTTGTTTACTTTCATTGGTATCTATTGATCTATTTCTTTCAATTGGTATCCATGAAGATTTATATTGGTGTTTTAAAATTTGATTTACTAAGATATCTCAAAATTTATTTTATTGAGAAAATTCAAAATTTGTGTTTTAATAAGAAATGTTAAAAATGTTTTGATATGATTGCATATATGCAAGGGGAGCTTAACATCTCTTCTATATATAGATTCATGTTGAGTGTCTCTTATATTGAGGAGCTTGACAACTCTTTTTTATGCGATACACGTGTGTAGGGGGAGCTTCACATCTCTCTTATGCATTGCATATTTTGTGTTATGTGAATTAGAGCTTGTCATCCTTTCTTCATGTAATGCATATATGTAGGGAAGTTAACTTAGCGTCTTCTCTTCATGAATGTATATCGCATATATTCTTATTATTGATTTGTTTGATATCACCCCTTTATTGATTCTTTGTTTCGAACAAAAAAGGGGAGAAGAAATTGTTGGTTTTGTTTTTACTTTAACCCCATTATTGATGATTGACAAAAAGGAGGAGAAGTATTTTAGTATATATACATGTTTTCAGAAAAAGGATTTATGTTTATGCATATATTGAGTTTATGCATCTTATAATAAACAAATAAATATGTGAGAAAAATGATTTGGAGAAAAGGGGGCGAAAGTTTTATGGTTGATTTATGCATGTTTCGTTTTATGGTTGATTTATGCAAGTTTCTCTCTCCTACTTGATGCATACATTTGCTTAGTATCATATGCTTCATTGAATATCTTATTTTTATTGTGATGCATGAGTTAAGGGGGAGCTTCTTTGAAGCTTAACTTTAATCCATGCATATATAACTCCATGAGTTTTGTCATCATCAAAAAAGGGAGATTGTTGGCCCAGTGGTCTTCCACTCTAGTTTTGATGATGATTAACTCATGTAGTTATGTTTACTAATAATCTTATGATATTAGTTTCAGATCATTAACCAAGATGTTAGTTGGTGATTAGCTTCAACAAAGGAGTTTTGAAGCCTTTCACATGGTGATTCAAGAGCCCGAGCATAAAGATCATATATAGCACTCGTTGGAGTCAAGCTCGGTGGATCACGATTTGGATCGAGTCAACTTGAAGATGGAGATCGTCAAGAAGACTTAGGTATCCTAGTTTAGTTTGTGTTTTAAATCCATGTGTAAAAATTAGATAGTGTGATATGCTCAAGTTCACAATACACACACGTTTCATGTTTTGGATATTGGTTTTTCGGTTTTTGGTTTAACCGATATCGGTTTTCATGAATAGATAGTATCAATACAAGTTTACTTTGTTTAAGTGTATATTAGATATATTCTATATACATGTAAGCTTAATTTCCTAGACAAACTTATGTTGAGATGCCTATTCATGAGGTTTGGTGTTTTGTGTTTTTAACAAAACATATTTTTGGAAATAAAAGTCAAAAATAATGATATGTATATGTTTCATGTATATTGGACCTATGTCCATATGCAACATGCTTTAAAATGATTAAGTATCATATTTTTGTATTTGGATATGTTTTGGACAAAGTTTATTTGAAAAATCAAAGTTTGTAAAAATACAGTTTTTTGTTTTCGGTAATTTTTCCATAACACAAAAAATGGTTTAAAATGTTTGATATTTGTGTTGAAATTTTTATCACATGTTTATATATCATATATAAAGTTAGAAACTATTTTTGTGGATTTTTAGAAGTTTTATGGGATTTATTAGAATTATTTAAAACCCAGTTTTCTGACCCAGATTGCCTTCTGCCAGGCTCTGGCGGTCGACCGGACCCAAAGTCGGTCGACCGGGACGGTCGACCGACGTGCACACACCTGTGCACGTTGGCCAGGCACTTGGGTGGTCGACCGTGTGCGGTCGACCGGCAGAGAGCTTTGCTCTCTGGATTTTTACGGTCGACCGGCCGGTCGACCGCTGGCTTCCAACGGTCATTTTTTTTTACCGTTGGCGGTCGACCGGGCCGGTCGACCGCCAGCCGCCTAGGCTAAAAAGTCAGCCTAACGACTAGTTTTTTTATTGGAGGCTATATAAGCCCCATTTCTTTGGGATTTTGGCTTAGATTTTTAGAGCCAAAATTTCTATACTCTCCAGTGTTTTTACAAGCTTTCAAAAAGTGTTTTAAAGCTAAAAGATTTCATCTTTATTTTGTTTTCAAGGGTTTTGAAAAATCAAAGAAAAATAGGTTTTTGGGATATTGCTTTAGATCCTCATTTCTATCATAATGTAAGTGTTTTCCCAAGGATTTTTCTTTGTTATTTGATTCCCAAAACACCTTGATTTCCACTTGAGCTATATCATTCTATCCTATTTTATAGGATCTTTATTTGTGGGAAAATTTGATTTGTGGTCTTTGTAACCACCTTG
Organism: Agave tequilana; assembly: GCA_038442645.1. Classification (NCBI taxonomy): domain Eukaryota; kingdom Viridiplantae; phylum Streptophyta; class Magnoliopsida; order Asparagales; family Asparagaceae; genus Agave; species Agave tequilana. The sequence goes on along the minus strand of JAVJIF010008440.1, from coordinate 160,335 downwards.
TTGTAACCCTTTTTATTTGGATATCCCTCTTTGGTAGAGGTGGATTTGGGTTGTTGGTTGCTCCCTCTTTGGTAGAGGTTGAGGTTGTGGTTTACTCCCTCTTGGTGAGGTGGAGTTGGTTGGTATTTGTATCCCTCTTCGGTAGAGGTGGATTGTGCTTGTATCCCTCTCGGTGAGGTGGATTTGGTTGTATTGGTGGAGTTCGGTACTTCGGTCTTCGGTAGACCATTTGTATTGCCTCGGTGGAGGTTGTATTGGTTGAGAGGGGAGTTTGGTACTTCTAGTGGATTGGAAATCCTTCTCGGTGAAGGCGGGGACGTAGAGCTCGGTGCTCGAACCTCGAAACACATCTTGTTGTTTGCGTTTGATCCATTGACTCTAAACTCTTTCTCTTTATTTGTGCATAGCATCATTCATATTGTCATATCTTATATGCTTGTGTTGTGTCTTGCATTGATTCATATTGCTTATTCCTATATGCTTGGTTGTGTTTGCTTGTGTGCCTCACTTGTGCTTAACCACGAGAGCTTCATATAGCGCCTCAACTCTTATTCAGAGGAATCAAGAGGAGTTAGTCCAGAGCCCTTCACGGGGAATTCGGCTACACTCGTTGGTTGCACTAAGTGTTGTTGCAATTTAGTTTTAATTTCCGCATTTAGTTCATTAGATTAGCCTTATCACCTATTCACCCCCCTCTAGGTGATTTCATATACTGCATTATGATAGCCCACACAGTATAATTCTCAGTGCCTTCGAGTTGGACATCGAGAACAGGAAAATTAAATAACACTTTCTTGTCCATGAACAGGGAATCCTTAAAAAAGAAATTGATCTGGTCAAGGTACGAGCCCTCTTTGGTCTGATTGGACTTGAGAACCTGCAAGAACTCCACGATGACCCCTGTTGCCCCTGTAACCAAAGATGAGAGCCCCAAGCCAAAGAAAGAGACGAAGCATAACCCTTTTTCTCTGGATTACAACAGAGCAACAAATCTCTCAAGGCCCAAGCTCATTATGCTCAAAGACCCAAATGGGTATGAGATTGGGAAGAGGGGCAACAACGAGGTGGCATGGATCTGGGAGCAGCCCCGGCGAGATCTGGATAGAAGGTGGTGTGCTCGATCAGATGGCAGAGTGAGGGGGCACTTGTAGAGCAGCATGAGGCATGATCAGGAGGAGGGCTTTAATCAGAAGGACAACGCGATAATGCTGATGGATTGGGCTTCGATCAGGAGGGCGATGTGAGATTCGATCAGGCTACGATTAGATTAGGACGACGGCGCAAGATCCGATCAGGGATGGGGAGATCACGGGCGACGACAAAGAGCAGGCGTCGACGTTGATCAGAGATTGGGGAGACAGCGAATCTCTGGCAACGGCAGCGGTGGCGGCCACGAGGAAGAAAGAAGGTGTCAGCAAGATCGGGATTAGTGTTTTTGAGTAATTAGCTCTGATACCAAGATAATTTGGAGAAGAAAAAATTCTGATATTATTCACCAAGTAATTATGTAACACCCTTTTCCGGGATACGTACCCAGATACGTGTTCTCATTTTTTTTGACTATATTGTTCCAATTTTCTTCCAGTATTTATTTTAAAGTTGTGATTGCTTATGTTATTTGGTATCGGGTCTGGATTCTTAGTCCTAGAGTCAGCCCTGACCTGGACTAGGAACCTGATACGAGTATACCACCCGATTTGATCTTTTTGGTAGTCTAATTTGACTGATTTCAGTTTCAAACAATGTTTTCTAATATTTTAGATTTTTCATGATTTTTTGGAAATTTTCAGAATTATTTTGCAAAATCTCCAAAATCAATGTCGGTCGGCATCGCTGACCGATTCCAGGATTTTAGTTTTCAAATGGAATTGAACTGACTCAGATTTTTAAGTTTTCAAATGAAATTGAACTTTCAGAAACGGCTTTCATGTTACTTCTTAGAATTTTATTTTCTAGCTAAATACATTTTTTGGTATTTTTCTAAATATATCAAAATTTCACCGGTGTTGGTGTCAACCAGTACCGCTGGAAGATTTTAAGATTTTTAATTTAAAAACTAAATTGAATTTGTCAAATTTGATTTCATCAGGCATCTTGAAATAATATTTACTATTTTTGAGAACTTTTCGGAACGATTCTGAAACAGTCAAATTTTTGCCTTATTAAAATAATAATATTATTTACCGTCCTTCTCTTTTCTTAATTTTTCTTTCTCCTCTCCTCTACTTTATACTCTCAGAATATTCTATTAATTTAATTATCTAATAAAGTATTTATTTATTATTTTTCTATTTCTTTTCTTTTCTTTCATTTTTCCTTTTCCTTTCTTTTCTTTCTTTTTCTTCTTTTCTTCTCTTCTCCCCATGCCCTGCAACTCCCCATCCCCTACAGCCGCCTGCAGCAGCCAGCAGCAGCTCCAGTCAAAGCATGATGGGCTACTGCTGCAGCCCAACTCCCCCTATCCCATTTCATCATTACCTCCTCCTCTTCCTCTCCATTAACACCCCTTTCTTTCTCCTTCCTTTCCATTTTCATTTCAACTTCATCTCATTCAACCAAAATCAAACCACTTCCCACCATCACCGCCGCCGCCTCCACCATCACCACCGCCGCCCCCGCCCCTAGGCGCCGGCTACCACCTCCCCTACGGCCCTCTCCTCTCCTCCACTTCCTTCATCTTTAACCAACAACATATCACCACCAATTTCAAACAAACCCATCCCCTTCACTTCTTCTCCTCCTCCAAAATTCACCCTCATCTCCACAAATTCCGCCACTCTCACCACCCTATCATCACCTCCACCACCTCCAACTCTCCACCACCTCCAACAACCAACCACAACCACCACCACCAACCACACCACCACTAACAACTCCTCCACCAAACAACAACAACCGAAACAAACAACCAAACCCCTACTCCCCTCCCCAGGGCAGCCGCGCTGCCCCCACCTCCGGCAGAGCCGCCGCCGCCCTAGGGCCGCCGTCGGTGGCCGGCCGCCGGCCACCGAACCCCCCTCCATTTCTTTCTTTCTTCTTTCTTTTTTTCTTTTCTTCTTTCTTTCTTCTCCTAAAATATACCCACTTTTCTACATTCCCTAAATAACCTCCCCTTCACCACCCCTTCACCCCCAAATTACTTTACCATAATTTCAATCATACCCTTTCCCTTTTAATTCTTATTTCCTCTTCTAAAAAATACCCTATACTTTCTCTCCTCTCTCTCTCTCTCCCCCTCTCATTCCCTCTCTAATATATTTATAATATTTATAATATATGTGTATATATTTTAATATATAGTATGGGCTAGTGGCTTGCTCGCTCGTATTCGCGGACTTCTCGGATTTTAACCCGGTATTTCATTCCGGTATTAGGCGAGTACATTTCTTGCTTTATTATCATCATTTCATGTCTAATAATTATTATCTTGCTTTTAATATATGATGTCTCTTTATACAAGTTGGTATATGTTATATAAGTGATTTCTAAAATTATCATGTTTTATAATAAGTTGTCGGCCGTTATTATACTTTGTCGAACCGGTATTATACTGGGTATGCCTAGATCTGCTCCCCCTTCGCTCGGCTTCGTATGACTAATAAATAGACTAATTTATTGTTGTTATAAATATGGTTGTAAAGAGTTTGAAATATTTATTTATATTGTTCCCCTATACCATGTTACATGACCGGATGATTATCTGACATATGATTCTCACATGACACCGGACATCGGCATTGACATATTACACTTGACACCAGCACTTGACATGTTATATTTGACTCATGATATCTGACACCGGTACTTGACATGTTATACTTGACACTTGGTACTTGACACATGATATCTGACACTGATACTTGATATGTCATCACTTAACACCTGATACCTGACTCCTGTTATATAACACTTGACGATTGACATGCTATCACTCACTTGACATGCTTTCACATGGTACTAGTACACTTGACCTGATTTTGTGACACCTGACTGGATACTATTGTACCTGACACCTGTATTACTTTGTGCATATTCATGACTATCACTTTTACAGGGACTTGGCATGATTATTATATTGTTACAAGATATTTGGTACTCCTGAACTCCTGTGCTCCTAAACTCCTGTCTTTCCGAACCCCTGTAATAGGGGGACTCCTGATATTATACTCCTGTTGATCCCCGTAATTGGATAATCATGGATATTGGATTACTGTATACACTTGTGGACATTATCTTTGGGCAATATATATATATATATATATATATATATATATATATATATATATATATATATATATATATATATATATATATATATATATATATATATAAAGTACTCAATTTACACTGGGGTAGGGGAAACTGATAGAAACCGGTATGATGTCATAGTTATAATGGTGATATATCTGAAGTGTCGTGTGTGGCGCATAATGATAAGTCCCCGAAAGCAGTAGCCTGAATCTGAAGTGTCGTGTGGGGCGTGTAATGATAAGTCCCGGAAGCAGTAGCCTATACTCCTAAGCTATTCCCGGGCAGAGACGGGACCTACTATAAATATGAGCCATCAGATTTATCAGTTTTCAAATAATAACTCGTCTTATTCATAAGTGGATGTATGTGTGCCGGTAGCACATACAAAAGCATATGAATCCGATGAATAACATAAAACAACCAAACAGTAATAATGTTAGGAACGTGTGATATTTGGTTTCTCATTTGTTCGGGTCTTGGTACTCACATATCAGACCCGGGTAAGTTCTACGGAGTGCGAACTCTAGTATGAACTATCGGTGATGTGAGGCGCTAGTAGGGAGGCTATTGAAATATCAAACGGTACTGATTATTATTATTGGATAAATTAAAATGCAACACATTTATATTCCAGTTATAGTGTTATGCCCTGAGTTGACACTTTACTTTATGACATATGATGATTACTCCAGACACACTATAGTTCTGTTACTATTAGGACAACTCAAGTTGTATAAACTCAGACGATGGCTACATGAGATATATGGTATATAGATGAGGGTTTCCTTATTTGGATTATATCCTTGACGTATCAGTCACGTGAATCCATAATCTGAGCTTGTACAACTAGTTTTGTCCATACTTATATTTATCGTATGTTTAACTTATTTACCACATGTTTATATGTACCTATGCTCTTCATACTGCTTTTTATGCATGTTTTCAGTTTTAGATTCATCGATATACATGATTTACTGTCGTTCCTTTAATTTCCCTTATGTTACTTTTTATTGCTTGTACCTGCATGCCTGTACCATATCACCTAATCATGTACACGTGTACCTATTATGCACGCCATTTGACTTTATTATATGTACTCGCTGGGGTTGTTAACAATCCTGAATTCTCATATTCAGATCCTAGAGCCTGGACCATGGTAGCCTTACTGTAACTGATCAGAGTGCGCAGCGGATCCTTCCGTGACGATCGGAGTGCACCAGAAGTTTGGATCATCGCCGCAGCTCTTCCCCCAGTTCCTCCCCTGTTTGGTTTTCGAGACCCCTCTTGCTGCTCGTGAGCGCCTCTCAGCTTTTGTATATCTCTTCATATATTGTATTCTTTTGTATTTTCTGGTGATGTAATAATCTTATAATATTGTATCACTCTTTGTAATAACCATGTACTTGTACTTTTCTATTGGAATGTATATTACCACTGTACTTCCGCACTCTGATTCTTAATTCTTACCTGTACTGATGTTTAGCGTATATACGTGAGCGTATTTCTGACTTGCGTATATACGTCGCAGTGACGTTTCCGTACCCGCGAGATCAGGGCGTCATAAATTACATGAACATACAAGTGTAGAGAGGAAAATCAGAAAATCATACACATCTAGATACAATGTATCACATATTTATAAACATATATACTAACATATATAGTTATCCAAATCCCTAAGGCGGCCTGGTGACAAATCATTGGGTGTGCTCTCCAAGTGGCTTGAGTTCAAGATCTTTGGTGGATATATTTCGCCCTCAGGCTTCAGCTCGCGATTTACCTTGTTCCGTGGAGAAAAATTCCCAGGGCGAAGGCTACAGGGACTCATAAGATCAGTGAGGAGTCACACTCATTGTCCGCATTGTGTCCTAAATATCCTGACGGATTTAAAATATATATATATATAGTTAGCTAAAATTCTACTCATCATTTTATACTAATTTAAAATGCTGACTTGTTCCCTCTACATGAGCGCTCAAGTCTTTTTACGACGTCTCTTTCCCATGAATATCACAACCAAACAAATATATCAACATCAATTGCAGCGAAATTTGGCATCTTAAATTAAATACATCATAAAAAACGTCAAATTCAACCATTTAAATAGAAAGCTACCGGAAAATTTTTAAATACTGCAAACAACAAGTTTCGGAGGGGCTGACATGATAAATGAGCCCGATCTATGGACCTCGATTCTGCCAGCACTCCGACAGCGACCGCCGAACACGAGTCGGGCGGAGAACCCCAGGACCACGGCGCGGCACCACCATTCGGGCACGCCGAGCCCTCCAGCCAACGAGAACCCGCCGCGCGTGCGGATCGGAATTTGAGACCCCGAATGGGGCCCACCACGGCCCGCCGTGCAGAGAGCCGCCGGCTGGTCCCCCCCCCCCCCCCCCCCGGCGGTCCACAGGCGCTGTAGTGATAGGACTGAGCGCTTGCAGTGGTCCCGGCCGCGTGTGGACCCCACACTGTGAGTGGGCCCCGCACCTCTGGTGCTGCCGTATGGGATGGGGGGCAGATGCGTTTTTTTGGGCTCTTCCATTTTTACATGCAAAAGTGACGTTGATTAATTATGTGATTTGATGTGAGGTTTATATCTAATTAAGTTGGTTTATTAAAAAATAATTGTGCAGAGTTATTGTTTTCTCTTTCTTTAGTTGTATCTCATTAATTGTGGGATTGATTTGTTGGTCTATAGTTTTAGAGGAGCAGGTGAAGTATGCTAGTTTGGTTAAGGGTTCATGTCTTTGAAAAGTATCCCACTTCCTTCCTTCCATAAAGCATGCAATAGTTGAGGTCCATTTATTACCAGACAGCAAGTTCCCACCAGGGCAGGAAGTGGACTTCCTACAAGATTCCCTCTCGCTTTCACTACAGTCCTCAGTTTACTGATGTGAACCCTGGGCCACTTGTAGGTGGTGTTACATAAGTAGTACTGTTGCAAGTTGAGTGTTTGGTTTAGCCCGTAAAGTAAAAAAGTTAAATAGTTTTGAACTGATTTCCTGCTAATTATGCGATAAATTACGTAATATCAGTGTTTAATTGATTGTAAGTAGTGTTCTCGTGCTTAAGTTCAAAGTTCAGGTGGGGAGACTTTTATTCCGGTGAACCCTTATCAAATGATCAAATTTTGACGAGAATTAGCAAGTCATGATGAAAATGAATTTACTACGAAATCATCGCCATAACCAGCTCGAGATCCATCTAATTTTCGAGGTTTAGAAAGAGAGAGGTGGGTGTGGGCCTTAGAGAGTCGACTGCGAGCCGCCTCTGAGTCAATGGTTGTTCGGGCCTCCCCTCGTGTTACCTGTTTCCTCTTAATCAGAGGCTAAGAGTCTAAAGACTTAGATATCTCTATCAAACAGTAGGGGGGAAATTGGACAAAATTTATCGATTGTGACACGATCCCTCTCCTTCATTGGATTTGTTCCCCTCCACAGTTTTGCAGAGGAGGGAGCCGGTTAGCTCTTTCACGCACTGTCGGCTGTTCATCACATGTGATTGACGGCCTAATGCAAGGGGAGAGAAACGAAAACAGATTTTGTAGGCTTCACTATAAAACGTGTTTTTTTCCTCTTCCCATAGAACTGTCCATCAGCTATGATGGACGGCCCGCAGCGCGCGAAAGACCATCCTGGTCCTTCGCGCGAAGGAGCTAAACCGCTCCCTGCAAAGGATGCTGAGAGCTTTAAGAGCTCTGACGAGAATGCTGAAGCGGGGCCTGATGATGAGGACGAGGGGAAGAAAGATGAAGAGGAGATGGATGATTTAGCTCGAAAGATGAGCTATGATACTGCGAACGAATTGGGCATGAGAGTGTGTCCTGAATGCCACAAGCCTAAAAATTTGTCGAATGAAAAAAATAAACCGCAGTGATTCTTGGTGGCGAAGGATGATTTCTTCTCAGACGCTGAAAGCATGGAAGAACACGATGATTTGGAGGGGCAGAAAAATAATCCGGAATTCTAAGCCAAATGTACCATGCGAGGCACAATTTGCTGATGATTTCGAAAGCAGAAGGCATAATTGCGACAAGTGGACTCTCCCAAGTAAGGTTGGTAAACATGGGCCGGCATGAAAATTTTTATTACACGAGTAATACATGAGTAACAGAAATAAAACTGTGAACAACGCATGGACCGTAAAATTTACGGCCCAACTAATTTTTTGGTCGTGTGTAGGCTTACCTTGACCTGGCATAGCACGACTCACAATACGATCCAATGAAAATACGAATGGACCTCCACTCAGATGGCACGATGGATCGGCCTGATTAATAGTATTACCCTTAACTCTTATCAACTTAGTAATATCAAATTGAATTCAGCTCTTAATGAAACATATATTATCAACTGACTCATTTCATTCATTGATCTAGTTCTAATTTAACAAAATGTCTTAGCTTGATATTTTCAAGTGCGTAGCTTTTAATCTTTTGATTTTCACAGATGAATTTGTACAATAAAATTGACTATTTAAGAAATCATTAGACACAAAGTGTGTGAAATAAGTACGAGTAGGTGCAAAATAGAAACAAAATAAGAAGCTCAATTTCAGCACGAATGAACTAACACGGTTCAAGTATGAACGGAGGCACGAATGGGCTGGTCATGAGCTTATAGATCTACTAGTCTATGCCTACACAGTATTCTGAATTGTGCTACGCCTAAGGGCATCTCCAACCACCCCCTCCATTTTGGAGTGTACTTTCACTCCAAAATGGAGGGTTCAACAAAAACCTCTCCAACCATCACTCCATTTTTTCACTCCAAATGGAATATTCTCTACATATTTTATTATTATTATTATTTTATTGTATCAAATTTTAATTATCAACATATTATATGATAATTTAAGTAAATTGCGTAATACTATTAAAATATTTTAAAATGTATTTAACTTTTTAATAATTTTATATAATATTTAATATTTAACTTTAATAATTAATTAATATTTTTATTTATGAAATTAAGAAACTAAATAAAATATAAAATTATAAAATATTGAATTAAACAAAGTAAAATTATAAATTTAAAAACAAATAATTAAAAAATTAAAATATAAAAAATAAATAAAATACAAAAATATAAAAACTAAAATTTAAATTAACTTTCAGTGCTGGGTGCTACAGTAAACTAAATTTAAATTTAAATTTAAAACTAAACTAAAATAAAAAAAAATCTAAATTTAAAACAAAAATCTAAATTTAAAACTAAACTAAAACTAAAATCTAAATTTAAAACTAAAACTAAAATAAAACTAAAACTAAAATATAAAACAAAAAATCTAAATTTAAAACTAAACTAAAATAAAAAAAAAAAAAAAAAAAAGGCACCCGGCATTTTGCGGGTGCTACAGTGCTGCGCCAATTCTGGCGCAGCACTGTAGACCCGGCAAAATGCGGGTACGAAATGGCGTGGGGTTGGACCCCACGCCATTTCTTTGCAAGCCAACCCACGCTATTTTTAGCGTGGGTTGGAGATGGCCTAAGTGTTTTTATTTGAATCGGGCTAGGGTTTTGATAGGCACGACATGATAGGACCCATTACCAACCCTGTCCCAAGTAGCATAGAGTTCTTAACAAGTCAAGGAAAAAAAAATCTGGACAACAAAAGGAGGAAAGTAAAGAGAGAAGAAAAGAAAGAGAAGAGAAGACAACAATATTTGATGGAGAAACAAAGGAAATTTCGTTTAAAAGGTCAGTAGCCATCTGTCTGTCAATTCAATATGCAGTGGATTCATCTCTGGTTAAATGTATAATTCAGTAAACATCTAACTTCCTGATGAACTAAACATGCAGCAGAAGCAATATACTGATGAACTCAATATGCACTTGATTTATGGACATGTTTAAAAAAACACAAAAAAGTATGAGGACACACAGTTCACCATGGAAAATTTTCATATGGCACAATGCTTAGCGACATGCAAATGATATGGAACTTTATTTCATTTACATGTGCAGTTTTATATATCTTCAGGTTTTGTATGTCAAACTGATGATAAACATAAATGTAAACAAAAGGGGTGTGTGTCCTCATCATACTCACATAAATGGTTTTTAGGGTTCACGTGAGTGGGCTGGTTCACTGAATCTTTTCATTATATCTATGAAGAATAATCTTTGACATAATAAGCATTTCGAGTTTTGATGCTTTCTTTTTCTTCCCTTAAACAACCCTAGATCTCCATAATCTAAGGTGTCTATTATGATCTAATGATCTATATTTTTGCATAATTGGTTATAGATCACAATTAGGAATAATAGAAAAGTTAGAAACCCTAACTTTGGTTGATCCTCTTTAAGCCAAAATTTTCCTAGAAATATGATGAGGTTATTAGATGCATGAAATGAAAGGATCTTATAACAGCCTCTTTGTTTAATTTGATTATTCTCATTAGAGAATGCATGATTTCAATCAGAAAGCAAAAAATGAAAGGCTATTTCTCCATTTCAAATAAAAAAAAAATTAAAAGAAAGCACATTTATAACCTAAAGAAAAATATGACAAGAACATAAAATCATCAAAATTATGTGCGCATCCATGATTCCAAAGATGCAATAACCAGTTAAAGATGCGAAAAATGAATGAAGTTTCGAGGCATTCCTTCCCTAATATTCAGCCCAAACCTATTAGATTTTCCTAATATGAAGAATAATTATAGAAAATAATACTAATATGATCACATAAATGATTAATTTCTTTCATTGATCTCTTTCTCGTCGACGACAGGGAATGAGCTCCGAAACATCTCCAGCTGCGCGGATCGACATAGACTGCCTGAGGCTCAAGATCAAACACTGATGTCCCAGGTCCCTAACCTGTTCCCATCTCGAACTCCCCTCTTTAGTTGGAGCATCACTCAACGCCCTCACAAGAAGCAGGCCACAGGAAGCAGATGAGACCAAGAACACGAGATCAGATGCATAACCAGAATAGAACTCAGCGCAGATCGTCTTCGCCTGAGGACGACCTGATGCCTTGATTGGAAATCGCAAAGAACTCCCAGTTGTGACGGATGACATCCTAGAACAACACGACCCGGCCCCTCCCCATTCTCCTTGCCATCAAGAAAAAAGTCTTTTCTTGCAGAAGAAGAAGGCATGGCTGCTGCGGTGGTGCCCCCAGATGGCCGTGGCGTCCGCCGCCTGGCGAAAGAACAGTCTTGAGATGGGACGACTGTGACCGAGAGTGAGGAACGGAGGGAGATCACCATTGAAGCGTGCTGCTCCGTCGACGGGGTTGAAGAGGGTGACGTGGAGGCTTCTGCCGTGTGCTTCGACGAGCCATCCGTCGTGAGCGCATCCGACAAAACGGATGGATTCCTTCTCCCCTCCGGTGATGTTGTTCTTGTTGAGGGGTGGGAGGTCGTAGTACCATCTGCCGCCGGGCTGAAGGAGAGTGCGTTTCCGTAGAAGCCCCAGGACAACAAATTTGGATCGGTTCAAATTGACAATCTTAATTGGATACTATCTCAATGAATGGTTGTGATTCAATTTTTTCATAAGTAATTGTACTTATAAATACTTTACATTAAGAAAAAATCACAATCATCTATAAAATAATGTATGATTAAGATTGTCAATTTGAACCGTCCTCTCACTTTAACACGCAAATGAGAAGATCTGAATCTGGGACAGAAATGAGCCGGGGGGACGGAACAGGCTTAGTTGGTGGTGGCGGTGGTGGTTGATGATGACCATGATCTGTAGACTGCATGGAACCTAATGAAGTCCAGTAGTGGAAGACGATCCGCGGTAGGGTAGATGAGGTCAGAAGGAAGACTCTCCCAGACTCTCCACAGCCACATGCATGTTGGTGGTGGTTAAGAGGTTCTTGATCTCTAAATGCAAACTACAAAGAGAACATAATTTTTGCAATCATTTCCAACAAACGTGGGTAGGTTAATGGCCCTAATAGCTGAAGTGGAAAATGATGAATGGAATGAAAAAAGAGAATCCGCAGGAGACACTGAAGAAGACTGACGTTCCGAGTTCGTCAAGATCATCAATAGTTGAAGCAGGGTTACTAATCGTACATAAAAATTTTAATGTCATTTAAAATTATTTTATAAGGTTCGACGGCTACGCACCGACACTCTCTTATTTCTCCGCCTGATGCGTCTTCGTAGAATCACTCGCCTACTTTTAACGGTACCGAGGTGTGATAAAAGATGACATATTACTAAAACCGGGACGGGCAAGATAGACTACCAGCAAAAGGCCTTCAACAACCAAATGGAGGGTTGCCTGTCTCCGGCCTGAGAAAGAAGCGAACTCTAGAAGTGGGGCGCTTTTTTTTCATGGCCGTGACTGTTGTATTGTAGTAGGTCTGGGGACTCCCTCACTTACACGACAATTCCACTTCCTCGTCTTGCTTCTCGCAAAGCTTCTACTTTGTTTGCTTATCTCATGCTTGTTTGCGCGAAGGCGTCAGAGTCTTTTTCACTGAGTCCTAAAGTTATTCCATTCCCACAGCCCTCCAAAACAAAGCAGAATTGCAATGCGCGTGGGATTGGGGTTTTCTTGCTGTTTGCAATCTCGTCACAACAGAAACAATGTTTATGGAGATCATCAATAGTTGTAGGAGTTACTAATCGTACATAAAAATTTTAATGTCATTTAAAATTTTTTTATAAAGTTCGACAGCAACTCTCTTATTTCTCCGCCTAATGCGTATTCGTGGAATCGCTCGCCTACTTTTAACGGTACCGAGGCGATAGAAGTGATAAAGGATGGCATATTTCTAAAATCGGACAGAGCCTTCAACAACCAGAAGGAGGGTTGCCCATCTCCGGTGGCCTGAGAAAGAAGCGAACTCGCGCCTTTTTTTTTCATGGTCGTGACTGTTGTATGGTAGTAGATCGGGGGAATCCCTCGCTTCTACGACAACTCCGCTTCCTCATCTTGCTTCTCGCAAAGCTTCCACTTTGTTGCTTCTCTCATGCTTGCGTGCATGCGCGAAGGCGTCAGAGTCTCTTTCACGGAGTCCAAAAGCTATTTCATTCCCACAGCCCTCCAAAACAAAGCTGTAATGCGCGTGGGATTGGAGTTTTCTTGCTGTTTGCAATCCCGTCACAACAGAAACAATGTTTATTGAGATCAGCCCATGATTGGGCCAAGGATACATTTTGGTTGATCCCTATGCCCCCGCCATCATCTTCAGGCTCCCCGCTGGCAGGGTCAACCGCCTGTGCTGGCATATCCTGTCTGAGAGCGAGACATTGTTCTCCCTGCCCTTCCATTTTTTGATTTGTGCAAAAGGACGCCTTATGTGGACATCTTCGTCTGTTTATGATTCGAAAGTCAGGCGGATTAAAGATGCTCTCTGTCACCCATTCCATTGTATGATATTGGAATTCTTTTTCCATAAAAACTATAGTTCCCTTATACAGGAAAAAAATTACAGAAATCTATCAAAATCTAAATCTAATTATAAGCAAATATTGTGTGGATCTAAGTAAATATCTGCAGATCATTGTATGGTGTAATCGAAACCCTAATTTTGATTGAATTTCTTTATCCCTAGATTTTGCCATTACTGTTTATAAGAGTTAAATAGCTATGATCCCTGTTACATGCATAATGTAATTAGAGAATTGCATTATTTGCGTTGATATGATGATTCCATTACAGACGGTTTACTTTTTTTTTCTATGTATGTCTCATTTTAGTTATGTATGTGAGAACATTTGGCTCTGAATTTGTGCAATCAATTTGAGTTGCTAAAATTTTAACATGAAGTTGTTATTGATCATCATCCATGCTAATGTGTTAAATAAATTGAAAGGATTGCAAATTCATGACAATTATTTTTTCCCTTTCGTGATTATTTTTGAGTTGTCTTCTTTGATACTATCTTAAAAACAGTAACTGCAAAATTAACGTAAAGCAACATTTACGTAATTAAGAATTTAAGATATTATTGGAGCTCTTAATATTCTACGTGATTGTAAGATAATTAATTTGGTTGGAATTTTTGAGGGGAAAGCCTTAATTTGATTGGAATTTGTAACACCCCGCTCCCGGAATACGTACTTAGTTGCGTATTCGTATTTTTTTCGATCGTATTTTTTTTGATTTACTTTCAGTATTTGTTTTATATATGAATTATTTTTATGACCGTTTTACCTTAGATCCGGATTCGTGGACTCGGAATCAGCCCTAGTCTGAACCAGGGGCCCGATCTTGAAGTATTGCTCAATTTGGTCATTCTGATATTCAGATTTGACCGATTTCAATTTCAAACATCGTTTTCTAAGATTTTAGATTTTCTATGATTTTCTGAAATTTTTCTGAATTAAATTGAAAATCTTCAAACGTGGTCGACCTATACCGCTGCTCGATTCTCGGATTTTTAATTTACAAACGGAGTTGAATTTTAAGAAACGACCTTCCCATAACTTCTTAAAATCACATTTTCTATCTAAATACTTTTTCTGGGATTTTTCTGAATTTATCAAAATTTCACTGGGTTTGGTGTCGGCCAGTATCACTGGTTGATTCCAGGAATTGTAGTTTATAATTGGAATCAAATTTCTGGCTTCTGCTTTCATATTTTTTTCTTAAAATTATATTTTCTCCTTTTAGGAATTTTCTGAGATTTTTCAGAATTTATCAAAATCCGGCCAATCCGGTTTAGACCGGTATTGACGGTTGACTTCAGAATTTTTATTTTGAAAATGGGATTGAATTTCTGAAAACGATTTCACCAAAAATTTTTAAATAATATTTATTATTTTTGAGAATTTTTTGACAAGCTTTCCAAGCTACTTAATTTTTTGGACTTTTCCGGAGTTTTCGGTGTTTTCCCAGATACCGGAATTTTATCCAGATGTTCCCCTTTTCTCTTTTTTCATTTTTCTCTCTCCTCGCTAGACACGAGTTTCACCTAACCTAGATTCAACATTTAATGCAGAGATCCTCTCCATACTGCATTTAATGCTTATGCCCTGCAACTTGTCACCATGACTTTTTGTCTTTTTCATCAAACGCAACAATTGCGTTTCTCTGGACGTGAGTTTTATCCTCGCGTCTGGGCAATTTGCCTAGATGCGAGTCTTTGTTGAATGAGACGCAGCCCATTTTTTAAATGAAACGCATGTTTCATTTAGTGGGGAGGGCATTATTGTAATAATCATATTCCAATCCCTTTATATAAACACCCCCACTCCTTCTCTCTCTTTCATTTTTCTTTCTTCTTTCTTCTACACCAACAGCCAACGTCCACCAGCAGCCCAAAACCACCTTGCCCCCTTCCTTGGCCGGCCACTCTCCCCTCCATCTCCACTAACTTCTTCCACCATTTTCTCCACCACTTTCTCCTCCATCTCCTCCTTCATTCCAACAACAACAATAACCACAACACCACCATCTTCATCATCTTCTTCTTCCTCTTTTCCACCAAGAAACCCGTTAAACTCCATAACTTCACCACCTTCCCCACCACTACCTACACCACATTGACCACCACGAACCACGCCATCTTTCTCTCCTCGGAATACTCTTTCTAAACGAGGTATAGCTTCGTTCTCCGAAGCCTCGTTTCCAAAACTCTATTTTCTCCATTTCAACTAGAGTTGCACCACCATTACATGGGCTTGGGGCTTTGGCCACCCATCTCCGGCCACTTCCGACCATCTCTGGCCACCTCCGGCCGCCGCCAGTAACCGCCGGCCAAGCCGTGACCGGCTATCCCCTTTCCCTTTCCCTCTTTCCTTCTTTCTTTCTTTCCTTTTTTCCCTTTCCTTTCCTTTTCCTTTTCCTTTTCTTCCCTATTTTTCCCTCCATTTCCTGCGTCTCCCCCTCACCCTTGCGTTTCCCACTTTTCCCTCATTTCCTGCGTCTCCCCTTTTTCCCTGTCTCCCCCTTTCTCTTGTTGTGTGATTACTAGACGCGGATTTTACCCCCTGTGTTCAAGTAATTATTTAACGCGACCTTCGCGTTCTTATATCAACGCGACGCGGAGTTCATGCTCGCGTCCGCGTTCTCCTCGTGTCCTTACTAGAACGCGGGTCTCGAACCCCGCGTTTGTGACATCTCCGCAACGCGGCTTCCGCGTCTGCGATTCCCGCGTCTTCATTCTCTCTCCTTCTGGCTCATTCTCTCTCTCCTCTTCTACATAATACGATCTTTACTTTATTGAACGCGTTTACGCGTTAGTTACCTGAATTCCAGAGATCGGGAATTTCACAGTATTTTTCGTATTTAGGCGAGTTCTCGCCTCCATTCGATTTTCCCCTTTTTTTATCGGATCGACTTGTATTTGCATTATGTATCACTTGACAACTGATGTGTTATCATTTACCATGCTACCACTGGACACCTGCTTTTGTTATATTATCTCTTGTCACTTGTTCCTTATTATGACATGACTTGCTACCTGTCACCTGCCTGATCACTTGTCATTGGCATGTTGAGACTTAAACCTGTTATGATTAATTCTCTACCCATAATTATCACATTACGGGAATGTAGTACTTGATCTCTTGTTATGAACTCCCGTTATGCTTGTTATGTACTCCTGTTATGACCAGTTATGATCCTACTCATTCCCGAAATCTGATAATATTGTTAATAAGTTATAAAAAGGATAACTTGCACGGGGAATGGGAGGAAGTGATAGATGCCGGTTTGATGCCTTGCTTATAGTAATGGAATATAAAACTGACGATTCGTGTTAGGGGAATTTCAGGCCCCCAGAAGATGAGTGTTAAGGGGGATTTAAGGCTCCCAATGGCTGTGTTCCGGGCGGACGGGAACTACTATAAGTAGGAGTAATCAGTTCTTCATCAGCTTCCGATAACCAACCTCGACTTACTTATATATGGATGTATGTGTGTTGAGATGTACACCAGGACACATACCTAGATATATGGGTAGGACGAGTAATAATAATAAAATGCCAAGATAATAACTTGTTATGTTACTTTACAAACTTGGTTATACCACTTGTTTCGCCACAATCGCATTCGTCAAGTTTTACTTCGGATTTCCGATTTTATGATTATTATACTATACATGTTCATGTTCTGCTTTCCACTTATATTCTATTCCACCATCTCCTGCTCTTATCTTATCATATCATGAGTAATTCCTGCTTGATATTACTTGTTATATATCTACTTACCCTTGCATGCCTGTGCTCACGACACGGTTTTTCTATGCGTGTTTACGATTCGGATTTGTCAACACACTTGTGTTTATCTATGCACGCCACTTGGCATTCGCGTAACCACTTGCCGGGGAGTATTGACTCCTCTGGATCCTCATGTCCAGGTCTCGGAGCTTGGACTGAAGGGGATTCTTCTTGCTTAGGACCAAGCTTGCTGCTGGGGAGTAGACAGACCAGTTGTAGCTCCAGTCCCATCCTTACTCCTCCTGGTTGGCTCGCGGCATCCCTTGCTATATCGTGAGCACCCTTTTGTACTATTCATACATGTACATCTCTTTGTATTCTCGCACTTGCGTCTATCGGTGATGTAATATTCTTGTAATAGTGTGTCACATCTGGTGATAACTTTGTAATTGTACTCATATGTTGAATGTATAATGCACCACATGCTTCCGTACTCTGATTCTTGCCTGTACTGATGCTTAGCGTATATACGTGAGGGTATTTCAGACCTGCGTATATACGTCGCAGTAACGTCTCCGTATCCGCGGGATCAGGGCGTTACAGAATTGATTGCTAATTTGTGTGCAATTGGAATTACTTTCATATTGGGGAATTTCTTTTCATTATTCAAAATTCTTTGATTTTGAGTTATATTGGGATCACAATAGGAAAAACATGGACTGAAAATAACAATAATAAAAATGAAGAATAAGAAAATTAATCTTGATCACTCTCTCGGTGGCCACACATATTTATTTTTATAACTTTTATTTAAAAAATAATAATCATATAAACAATAAATAATTCTTAATTTTCAAACTAAATTAAAATAATTATTCAAATCTTAACCAACATTATATTTTAAATAAATATATTTATATTAATATGAATTGCAAAACAAAAGAATGTTATCATTAATCAAATCTTGCAAATTGACAATATTTAAAAATCTGCATATGCTATTTGCATGTGCTAGAAAATCTAGCAGATTAAACTAAAAATAGAAAAATAGTTATTTTTTATGGATGTGATTTGCTCCGCAGACACCAAATATAGATGCCTATGACAAGCAATCTCAGATGCAAAATATATATCCACAATTTTTCTAATTTCCACTGACCTAATAAAAGCTAGACTTACCAGAATACCTTCTGTATAAAATCAAGATCAACTGCAATTTTATTTTATTTTTTTCTGAATATCTCAACCACCGAACGGGAACGGGATTCACTGCCGACCTCCGGGGAGCAAATCAGGACCTGACAGGTGCCACGTCGGGGTAGAAGTATACTCACAGGATATCAAATCTGCTAACTAAGCAATATAATCTCTCATGGCAAAAAATAGAATTTATTAGGGTTTTATTTCGTTTTTCACATATTATGTGAAGGTATCTGTACCATAAATAAGTGCTAGCTCGCAAACTGGCACCAAGCAGAAACAAAGTTAATACCAACCACAACTTCTACACTATCAACTGCTTCTATTTCATCTTTCTGTTCAAGTAGTTTCTGTAGCAATCCACCTCCTCAACTACAAGGACTACTAATTCCCTGCTGCATGCTCAGGTTGCTCACTGTCAAATCGCGCCGCACTGGAAAGAATTGCCGGAAAAATCTAGACGGCGAGACAGATGAAGCTTCAGTTTCTATCTCCTGCTGGTTGCAGTCTTGGCCTTGCTGTTGAGGCTTGCGAGTTCTTCGATCAGCTTCCTCTCATCGTTGCTCAGCTTCGTAGGGATCTCTACCTGCACCCTCACCAACTGATCACCTCTCATCTTGGGCTTCCCGAGATAAGGAACTCCTTTCTTCGCCATCACCAGCGTCGTGCTTGGTTGCGTCGCGGGAGGGATCTTCAGATCCACCACCCCGTCGACTGTTGGCACGCTTATTGTCGTTCCCAAGATCGCATCAATGTACGAGACGTTGCATGTATGAAGAATGTTGGTCCCGTCTCTCTTAAGGACGGGATCCGAGAGCACTTCCATGAAAACATAAAGGTCACCAGGCCCGCCACCTCTTTTCCCGGCATTGCCTTCCGACCGAACCCTCAGCCGGTTGCCAGAATCAACTCCCGCGGGAACTTTAAAACTAATCTTCTTCGACCTAAGTACACAACCATCGCCCCTGCAGGTTCTGCATGGAGTGAAGTATTCTCCAGTCCCGTTACAGGTAGAGCAAGTCATGACCTGCTGAAAGATGCCCAATGGGGTTCTTGCCGAAGCTAAGACCTGGCCTTGACCTCCACAAGTTCTGCATTTGGTGGGCTTGGTGCCAGGTTTGGCACCAGAGCCATCACAGGTGGTGCAACTCTCAAAGCGGGTGATCTCAATCTCTTTCTCAACGCCGAAGACTGCTTCTTTGAAGTTTAGGACAAGCCTGTAGCTCTCGTCGTCACCCTGCACTGGCCGATTGCGAGCAGCTCTGCTTCCTCCCATCCCGCCCATGCCTTGGAATAATGACTCGAAGATGTCAAATGGGTTGCTGAAATCCTCCTGCACAAGGTATTTTACAAAGATTAGCGAAAAGAATAGATTGTGGAAGTAGTTGTGAGTCTGTGAATCGAGTATTCTTATCCGAAAAACTTACCCCCATGCCCATACCAGCGCCTTTAAGGCCCGCTTCTCCATAGTTGTCATATAGAGATCGCTTATCATCATCTGATAATACCTGAAAATGACAACATTAGAAGAAATATAGTTCTTGCTACTAATTCTGGCAACTTAAAGCAAAAACACAACCATGAGCCATGGCTAACCTCATAGGAATTGCTTATATCCTTGAACTTTTGCTCTGCTCCTGGTTCTCTATGTTTCGAAGGAAAAAAAAAATTGAGTGTATTCCGTCTTTTAAATTTCAATCTATTCAGATTTAAACGAACATATGACACATATGACTCACTCCATGATCAAGGAACATGTATAGCAAGCAGCAAGCAAATGCAACAAAAAAAATGACCAAGACTACCCTGAAACAAGCAATACTTTGGCAGTCCACGAATGTGCATCATCTGTGTAATACCCAAAAAAAAATAAATTCCTAAGCCAATTTTTGTGTGTGTGTGTGTTTGGTGTTTTTTTTTTTTTTTTTTTTTTTTTTTTTTTTTTTTTTTTTGGGGGGGGGGGGGGGGGGGGGGGGGGGGGGGGGGGGGGTGTGTATGGGGGGTGCGGCGGCGACTAAGCTTGGTGGGGCACATAGTGCCTTTGTTAAAAATCTATGTTGTTCCTGCTAACTAATGTTCATGTAAATTTTTGAGACCCAACCATGTTATATTTTCATGAGAACATGTTTACTTTACCTTAGTCGTTAATAGGAATAGATTAATGAAGCTTCAAAAATCATAAACGTGCTATGAGATTAGTTCTCAAATAGTCTTTGGGAGATATTTGTGTCACAGAGTGCTAAGTGTAAGGGAGTAACATAGGGGTTGTTGCACCCATGAAAATAAAGGACGGGGGAAGGAAAAAGGAAAAAAAAAAAAAAGAAGAAGAATAATAGGAAAGGAGCTTGGGTTTAGCAAAGGTACTAAGCGCAATCCTTCACTTTTTCCCTTTTTCATATATAGCAACCCCTATCACCACACACTCACTCCTCTCTCTAGTCACCACACCTAGGAAGTAGGAGAGGACGAAAAAGAAGAGAAGAAAAGGAGGGAAGAAGGAGAAGAAGGAAATTCACTCTCTTATCTTTTTGAGACCTAACCATGTTATATTTTCATGATGGCATGTTTACTTTACCTTAGTCATTAATAAGAGTAGGTTAATGAAGCTTAGCAAATCATAAAGATGCTATGAGATTAGTTAACTCAAATAGGGTAAGGTTAAGTCATGAATGATTTTAACTCAAATGAATTGAATGGAAGGCTAGGATTATGGCACAAACGCATTTACAAGGCTTAGGGAGAGATTTGTGTTCCAGAGTGCTGGGTGTAAGAGAGAACATAGGGTTTGGTGCACCTAGAAGAAGAAAGGGAGAAGGAAAGAAGAGAAGAAAGGAAGGGAACAGGAGTTTAGCAAAGGTACTGGGTATAATCTCTTACCTAGTTTTTCCCTTTTTCATAAATAGCAACCCCTCACACCTCCTCACACTCATTTCTCTCTCCAGCTGTCACCCCTAGCAAGTAGGAGGAGAAGAACGAAAGGAGGAAAAAGCTTGGGTCTCGCAAGGTATTCTCCCCCCACCCATGTTCGAAGCATTAATAAGGGGAGAAATTCACTCATTGATGAAGCTTATCATAAGCCATCAAGCTAACTATAAAGTTAAGAAGTACAAGGTTACAAACTTGTGTGAGTGAGTTTGCATAAGAAAGTTATTAACTTGTGATGGTGATATGAATTTTTGCAGAAATTCAAGTTCATATGGTTGTTATGAGACAAAAACTATGAGCATGATTATGTGGGAAAGAGTACTTGTTAGCTTGCATAAAGTCAATGAGTAGAAATCATAAAAGAGGTGATTGCTAAGGAATGAATTTAGGAAGAAAATTATAAGATTCAAGAAGTGGAAACAGAAGCATTGGATGAATGGAACCAATTATGTAAAATTATAAAAAAAAATTAAGAATGTTTGTGGGAGTGAAAAGTAGTAACAGAAATGAAACTCTTTTAGAGTAGTAATAATATTACATCAAATTCAAGGACAGAGCTATGAAGGCTGGGAAAAGAAAGAAAAAAAGTTCTCCTAAATATATAGAAGCAAATCAATTTTGTTGCTTATG
Source organism: Agave tequilana (assembly GCA_038442645.1). NCBI lineage: Eukaryota > Viridiplantae > Streptophyta > Magnoliopsida > Asparagales > Asparagaceae > Agave > Agave tequilana. The sequence goes on along the minus strand of JAVJIF010008440.1, from coordinate 138,247 downwards.
ACTGATTAGACCATAAATTAATTTCTCAAGAGCAAATTACGAAAGAAACCAATTATTCTCCAAAGTACACCAGGAAAGAAAACAATTCCTCAAAGCCCTCCCCAAATTTATCTTATTCATTTATGTTATGTAATCGATCAATTTCGTTACTTGCCACTTAAGACCGAAATTAATATCAAGTATATAAATGATTACATATCATAGAAAAATCTAGTATGAAAATGAGATTTAGATATTACTAATAGCTACCAAGAGTAATCATATGTTACTTATCTATTCTCTTATAAATTACAAGCAAATAAAACCATAGGGTTATAAATTTCACAAAATAATACTATAGATTAATAGTATATTTTATGAATTTACATTCAAAGAATTTCATAGCTAAAAGGTTGCTTCATGAGAATAAAATTTATTTAAATTTAAATAATTACATTTAAAATTTGTAACATCTTTTACATTCTTGTATCTTTGTTTGTCCTTTCTAACTATATTCTAGTACTTATTCAATAATAGGTATGATGTTCCCTAGCATAGTAGGATTAAATAATAATCTGAAATTATAGTTAGTCACCTAGTTTAATAATGTTAGATGTGCACTGATATTTTATGACCTAACCTTAGCAATTAGAAATTTACTAAAATACTCATGCATGGGATACATATTTTTTTATAATATTTTGTTATGTGTATGCACATATTCATATCCCCCCCCCCAAAAAAAAAAAAAAGAAAAGAAAATGCATTTATGGCTCCGTCTCTGTTCAAAATTTTTTTTACTAATTCCGAAGTAGTGAGGGAAAAGTGGGTTGGCTTACAAGATAACCGTCGTAGTAAGTAGAGATGTCGATTCTTTTCCTTGGAGCATATGGTATCATATGCTCAAGTGATACAAGTTTACTTAGCAGATTATATCATGTAGTTAATTCCTTGCCTCTGCGACCAATCGTTCATGTTATAGTCTTGTATCTTTGTGGCTAAATGTTTTATCATACCGTGGTATATTATCTTCGTGGCTAAATGCTTACAAGTGAATATCATATCACACTATAATATATTTCTGGCTACATGCTTACGATATACCAGTATAGTAAGCTCCATGTTGTGGTACTGTAGTATATGCCATTTCATATTTAAACCTTTATATTCTTATGCGGAATGTTATCTTCCCTTTGTGGTTAAGTGTTTTAGATGTATGCATACATGCTATTTACAGTGTGATATGTTCTAATTTCCTGTGGATATATAAATGACAATTACTTGTGAGACACTATATATATCAATACAGGTGTACATAATTCTATGACTTATCACTGTTTACTAGGCTATAAAGCTCATCATCTTGCGTGTGGCTGCAATCTTATTACAGGAGCAGAGAAAGAAAATAAGGCATCGCAGGTCTAAGACAATTAAGTGACCACACAGTTCGGGTATGTAGAAAAGCTTGTAAATATTCTTTTGGATGGTCACCGAGTGCTGCACCATGAAACATGTGTATATAAAGTCTGTGCACTTTCAAGTAACTTATATGTGAATACCTAGTACTTTGCTGTGTTTCAAAATATTCCAATATCATTGTGCATACTTTATAGCATTCAGTGACAACAGTGATGAGATAATTGAAGTAAAGATAGGTGACATTATTGGCAGCCTTGCTAGTGTGAGATGACACTTAGCAGCTATTGTTAGGTCAGAAGACTAGCCTCCATCGGGTTGACATTCTCTACCCCATATCCGATCATTTTCTTGAAGAAATCCCTGTACTGAGAAATACATATTAAATACCAGTTGATGTAAGAGTTTTAAAGTATATATGCTTCATAGGTATCAATGAGCCACTAAATTGAAAATTGTTTGTGTAAGTTTTCAGCTTTTGATGTGATTTTTCCCATAAACCAGGCATCTCTATTTCCTTGCTTGCTTGCATCAATTCTTCTTTGAGTTTTAACTTTTAACTCAAGGTTTGGAGTACCTTCATAGGTATCAATGACTCCACTAAATCAAAAATTTGTTTGGGTAACTTTTCAGCTTTTGATGTGATTTTCCTATTAATCAGGCATCTCTATTTCCTTGCTTGCTTGTGCTCCTTTGAGTTTTAAGTTTTAACTCCAAAATAGTGTTGCATTTCCCATCAAGGAAATTAAAGTCCCAGAACACATAGAGGAACCTCTTGCCATCTATTTTTGACACTAACTACTAAAACAAATTAAAAACAATTAATTTTAAACTCAGTAAAAAATGTAAACTAACCATCAAAATGATTTTATTAATAATTATCATCACCTTTCATATCCTCTCATCAAAACAGGGGATGCTGCAAAGCACAACTATAGATCAATCAAATTTAAAGAGTGGCTATCAACCAGACATCAACCTTCCACATTAATACTGACTTCTAACAGATGAAAGTACAGAAAAATTAAGGGTTATTTCTGTAAAAAAACATATTTCTTTGCTCCTGGCATTACTTTCACATTGATAAACTTATCAACATGGTTCGAAGCATCGGCCAATTAAGATGTGAATCAGTCAAAATGAATCAGAATCGGTTGACAGCGAGAGAAAATTGGTGGTATCTAAATGGAATTGATCGAATCGGTGAAGAATCGGACAAATATAATAGAATCAACTAGAATCGGCCGGTTCCATCTTCATTCCGGCCTGATTCCAACACAATTATTGCCAAACTGTAGGAAACTCAACACTATCTTCCGAATTTTGCGAAATAAAATAATTGATTAATTGACAACAACTTCACATTGTTATTTGGATTCCAGCAGTCTCTAAATCCGACACCACAAAGCAGTAGTGTCAAATCTAACTTTGCTTTCGAGCACGAGTCTTATGCTTCCTCTTGCTAAAGAGTATAAATACTTTTCTCTCTTGCCAATAATCCCCAAAGAGAAATTTTTGATGCAAAAACAAAACAGGGGAGGAATAATTTGTTAGATTATTATTTTTAAACTTGAATTGTTAGAAAAAAATTAAAAATAGTGAGAAAATGAGCAATAATTTAGTATCACCGATCTAAGTAACTAATTTATTGTTCTTAGGAAATGTTAAGAAAATAGTCAAAACATAACTATGATGAATATAATTAGTAGGATATAATTAGTTTATTAGATAAATTATACATTAGTTTGTTAAATTAAAACTTTGTATAAAAAATGTCAAATTTTTGTTACAAAATAATTGTCATGATTATAATTAACTAATTAATTTTAGAAAATGTCAGAAAATATTAGAAAATGGTTAAAAATGGTTGTCATGAATATACTTAGCTTGTTAAATTAATTGTATCATATTGTCTTTGTAAATACTATATTAATTTATAATTTTGCACTAATTGTTTTTGACCCTCTCATGATTGTGACACTTGTCCAGTCAACCTCTGACGGTTGTGCGACACATGGCTACTTCCAGAGCATTTAACTCGGTATCTTCACCCAGTTCGAATATTGAACGGGTCGGGTGATTAATGGAAGAATCAAATTCGATTACATAAATCTCTATCCTTAAGCCCTATCTTAATTCAAATGAGATAGTAACCTCCCGGGGGCAGTTCATCCTTATCTGCAGCCGAGCACGAATCACAAGATAAAGATGAACTCTCTCCTATATCGATTCAAACTGGGGCGTTCGGCTCGATCCTTAGAAAGATAAGAGATGTAAGGATTCAAACTGGGTCCCTAACCTTATCTATTTGACATGACTTGTATAAATAGGGGATCCCTTCCAACGGAAAAGGGACCAAGTTCACCCGAATCCAGAGAACCCTTTTGTAATCAATATTGACATAGTGGATCTCTCTCTCTCCGTAGTTTTTTCCCTTTCAGATTTTTCACGTATTTTCATTGTGTTTGTGATTGGCTTTTCTATGATTTGGCTATATTCACTTCCCTATATTGATGCGTGGATTGATTCCTTCGGAATTACCCACTGTATTTGGTGCTTTCATTGAGATCTGAACTCAAGACTTTTGAGATCTCTCGCTACCCAATACCCTAACCCTTCCACGAAGACCTCTTCATGCGATCATAGCACACAGGAGCACCTCCCGTCACGACGTCATCGCCTCTGATGAATTTGACCCAACGGCCCTCTCCCGAGGACAACTTGTTCAGGTGGTGATTGATCTGCGACGACAGTTGGATGAGCACAGGGTGAAGGCAGATCGTGAACGAGAACTTGTCGCCATCCACTGCGACACAGTGGAGCGTGAGCGCGAGGCGGTAACACAGGTCAATCATCAGCTGCTCACACAAATAAAAGTTCTGCGGGAAGCGCAGCAGCGGGTCATCGAGTTGGCACTCGGGAAGTCCTGGCGGGCTCCTCCTCTGAGGCTCATCAGCACCCCGCAACTCCAACCGACCTACGTGTTAAGCTCAACAGGATGCGATCCAAAGCGGCTGTCCCATACGATAACCATGAGAACCTTTAACCCGACAGCTCGAGGAAACACGCAAGGAGGCACAGAGCCCCAGCTCCCAAGGAGGGCGCTCCCCCGACGATGGCGAAGGCCGAAGGCTTCCGATCGACCAGATCTTCCACATCTTCAAGCATTAACCCTCATTGAAACTCCCTAAGACAGCCATACATGACCCTGACTCTCTTGAAGCAAAAAGATGCTCCTTTCATGGCAGTCGGAGACACGCCACAGAGTATTACTGGGCACTCCAACGACACCTCGAGGACCTAATTCAGTGAAGATATTTGGATGAGTTCATTCGCTCAGAGAAAGATCCTGCCGAAATAGTCGATTGAGACGCCCAGTCCTTGATACCACCCGAGGCGGGAACAGTACCACTAAGCAATGTACCTCCCACTCGAAGTAATACCACATGTAAAACTACGTAACATCCAATGAAATTATGCAAACTCATTTATTTCCATGTCTTTTTCAGATATAACAAACGCGAGCAAGCAGCTTATATCGGGTCCTACCGTGACGGCTATGAGGAAAAGACAGCCCCCACGGCCATCCCTCGAGGAGTCCCCTGAAAGACAGGGCTCGCCCACTAAGACGCTCGGAGTCGGCCAAGACAGGTTTTCACCTTGATGGCAACCCGAGTGGGTCAAGCAACCCACATTGAGTCCTACCCTGACGGCTATGAGGGAAAGACAGCCCCCGGCTATCCCTTGAGGAGTCCCCTGAAAGACAAGGGCTCGCCCACTAAGACCGCTCGAAGCTGGCCTAATCAGGCTTTCACCTTGACGGCAGCCCGAGTGGGTAAAGCAACCTATATCGGGTCCTACCCTGACGGCTATGAGGGAAAGACAGCCCTCGAGGCTATCCCTTGGGGAGTCATGAAAGACGGGTCTCGCCCACGGCCTAGACAGGTTTTCACCTTGACGACAGCCCGAGTGGGTAAGCAACCTATATCGAGTCCTACCCTGACGGTTATAAGGAAAGACAGTCCCCGCGACTATCCCTCGGGGAGTCCCTTGAAAGACGGGGGCTCGCCCACTAAGACCGCTCAGAGTCAGTCTAGACAGGTTTTCACCTTGACGGCAACCCGAGTGGGTCAAGCAACCTATATCGGGTCCTACCCTGACGGCTATGAGGGAAAGACAGCCCCCACAGCTATCCCTAGGAGAGTCCCTAAAAGACGGGGGCTCGCCCACTAAGACTGCTCGGAGTCAGCTAAACAGGTTTACACCTTGACGGTAACACGAGTGAGTCAAGCAACATATATCGGGTCCTACCCCGACGGCTCCCCACAAACAAAGACACAAGGCATCACAAGGGAGCATCAAAACAACAATTCAGCCCACAGAAAATGGATGATACATCTCATAGACACAATCATCTATACATAAATGGGCCAGCCCCGTCGTTCACGCCTGTGACCGCTACCCCGGTCCGTCATCCTCTCCGAGCTCTCTCATGCCAACTGTCAGAGCTCTCGGCACGGTCAGATGATGCCCTAGACTGACGACCTGACCCTCCGTATCGGAAGCTAGGATCCTCAGGGCTCCAATTCCCGACCCCAGGCCGTGCCCCAACCCCTCTACATGAACGCCCAATCTAAGGGCAATGACCTCAGAACGCAGCTTCTGCACCTCTTCCAACAACGTTCCATGGGCAAACCAGAGATTATCATAAAGATCCATTGGTGTGAGACCTTAGTTCTCAACTCCTCCACATCCTTGTCGCGACTTTCCAAGCTACTTCGGACGGCTCGAAGCTCGCGCTCGAACGCCAGCTTCTCGGAACAGCCCATGTCGATCTGCTCCTTAAGAGAAAGATCTCTGACTGGGCAGAATCCATCTCTTCCTGAAGATCCGACACCTCTTCCAACGCCTTCTGCAACTCCAGAAGTCGGCCCAAGAGCTTCTCTTCAAGCTCTATCTTCTCCCTCCTCAATGAAGAACTCGCCCTCTAGCAACTCACGACCCTTTGAAGAACGTCGTTCACCCTCTTCTTATGACCAGCCACGATCATGTTGTGGGAAATTAGTTCATGATCCAGCTGAGAGGTTAAAAAGTTGAGTAGCTTGAGCTTTACAGGGCGAGAAGCCCAGGAATCCCCGGAGCTTCCCCACGACCACTTTCTCCCGCCAGGCGTTCAAAGAGTCCAACAATGATTCAGGCTCATCGTCGAGGTCTATCTCCACCTCCGCCTCTCTTTTCCCAGGCCCAGATCCGTTGAACTCCTCGGGCTGTTCCTCGCCCGAAGCGCAAACCTCTTCCAAACCTATGCAAGCGGGAGATGTCCCCGGCCTCCGAAAACTTTCCCAATGACCACCGACCGTCGAGTCAAAAGATGAGTGAAAAAGGTCAGTTGGACCCACACTCGCGACGACCTTAAAATACAAAGGGAATAAGATGTTCAAAAAGGGGCAAAACCTAGAGACCTAACAATTTCTTGTCAAAAGATTACATTAAATCTTTACAATCAACATAAAAAAGAGGCCAAAGAAGACACCCTCAATCACTCACTTGGCCTTTGCCATTTCAAAAGGCCTCGAAAGTAAAGGCTGGAAGAGCCGCTTCTTCGACGGCAACCCGGGTCGCCTGCCCAGCATCAGGAATAGCGCGACGGAAGGCCCGTCACCGGGACACGACATCATCGGACAGAATATTTGGAGAAGTCTCCCCAACCCCAACCAGGGAAACATCATATATCCGCTTTAGGTCAAGCGTGATCGGCAGGAGGCCCGATATTGGGAGTGCTGCATCCCTAGATGGAGGATTGTGAGAGGTCTTCACCACGGCAGCAGAGGTAGCACAACCCTCGAGAGGATCCTGACCTTGTCCTCTAAGGAAAGATCCGTATCAAGCAAGTACTTCGAAGACACCCCACGCTTCCCATCTTCGTACCCCTCTTTATACTTCTTGAATTTAAATAACTTCAACGCACGTTGACATTCGACTATAGCCTCTTATTCACGCGTTTCGGCTTCATCGAAGGCAATCTGTGCCCTGCCTAAGACATCATTAAGGTACTCCATCGCCTCCTAAAAACATCCCGCTCGGACCTCATGGTAGCCTCCGCTCCATCGACACACAATCGAGCGCCTGCTGAGCTACCAGCAGTGCAGACTCCTCTCTGATGCAGCTCGGAGTCCTTCTCTATTATCTCCGCCTTTTCTCAAGCTTTTCCCCCAGTCGCGCCAACTCCTCCCGGAGCCGCACCAGCTCCTCTTCCCAACTTGAGCGAGTCTTCACCTAGCGGCATAAATCTTCTTTCAGCCGACAAATCTTCTCAGTCGCCACCTGCCCCGCAGTACTAAACTCCTCCATCCCCGACGCAAATCAGCCACCTCACCCTCCTTCGCCTCCAGGGCGTCCCGGTGGTCGTCCAGCAACTCCAAGATGAGTACCGCGTCCTGAAAAGAAGGCCAAAAGTCAGACGACCCCCAAACAAATAACGCTCGACAGTCAAAATGCTCCGAATGAACTTCATCATTAGCAGTCTTAATCCAAGTGCCAACACCAGGGAATGCATATACACACACCCTCCTTATCATGGGAGCCGAAGTAACATCAACATCATTGGGGCAAAATTCAACTTTTATTCCAGGGCTCCAACGAAAGTCATAGCTAGCCAGGTATTTGTCCACCGCCTCTGTTCGCGAAGCTTAGAGGTTTTTAGATCGAACCTCTCTTCCCCTTCTCCGCAACGGACTTCTCCTTGTCCAATCCATCAGAAGGGCTGGATTTCCCCCTTTCTTCATTTTCAGCAAGAATAAGGAAAAGACAGAGATTCAAAGATCAAAATATCAGAAGGAGGCCAGTAAGAAGAAGATAAAGCAGAAATTTGAGAAAAAATGCCCAAACCTTAGAGTGTAGTCCTTTTAAACCTAAGGGAATGAATCGTCATTCAATCAGCACCCTACACATATTACGACGGATACGATCGACAACGTCATTTCAGATACGCGGTACCCACCTCGAACGCCGCATCGCACAAGAAGCGATAATTTAATCAGCACTTCATCAGATGTGATACACATTAAAAGCTTTACCAGACTGTATTGCTACGTACGCACTACAGGACAAAACCTGAAGCGACAACAAGCACCATGGGACTAGGCCAGAAATTCCTAATCATTCTGCTCCCCTCTCTACATCGGAGACTCTGAGAACCTGAATTCTCTGAAGGAAAGTTCCCGACCTCTTCTGAAGAAAAGGGAGCAGAGGGGCATCTGTAGTGGTCACTTTCTGACCCTCTCATGATTGTAACACATGTCCAGTCAACTTCTGACGGATGTGCGACGCATGACTACTTTCATAGCAATTAACCCGGTATCTTCACCCAGCTCGAATATCGAACGGGTTGGGTAATTAATGGAAGAATTAGATATGATTACAGAAATCTCTATCTTTAAGCCCAATCTTAATTCAAATGAGGTAGTAACCTCCCGAGGACAGTTCATCCTTATCTGCAGCCCCTATTTTAAATATCGTTCGGGCCGACCGAGATATCGTCCGATATCTCCTTTTTTGCCTGCTGCCGATACGATATGGGGGAAATTATTCGCCATATCATTTGCAGCAAAAAACGGCCGATACTTGAAATATCGATCGATAAATCACCTGATATATCGTCCGATATGAAATAACTTATTTTTTTACACGAATGCAAGCAAATGTACATTGTTTTTTACTGTCTTTTCGTCCGATATGAAATAACTTATTTTTTGCACGAATGCATGCAAATGTCATTGTTTTTTACTGTCTTTACATGCATATTACATCATTTTTATTAAGTAGATGATATCTATGACTTTAAACCAACTTTTAAATTATCAATATTTCATTATATATAGTGTTCGATATGAATGCCCGATATGCGCGCGTATCCCCGATATCTCCCCTGATATCCGATATCCGATATGAAAAACCCTCATCCGATACAATCCCGATATCCGATATTTAGAACCTTGTCTGCAGCCAAGCATGAACCACAAGATAGAAATGGACTCTCTCCTATATCGATTCAAACCGCGAGCGTTCGGCTCGACCCTTAATAAGATAAGGGATTTAGGTATTCAAACTGAGCAGGACTCCCTAACCTTATCTATTTGACATGACTTTTATAAATAGAGAATCTCTTCAACGAGAAAGGGACCAAGTTCACCCTAATCCAGAGAACCCTTTTGTAATCATCATTGATATAGTGAAATTTCTCTCTGTGTGATTTTTTTCCTTTCAAGTTTTCACGTATTTTCATTGTATTTGCGATTGATTTTTCTGTGATTTGACTATATTCACTTTCCTATTTTGAAGTTTGGATTGATTCCTTAAAAATTACCCACTGTAGTTTTGCATTGAAGTGTTTTGTTCAAATATGATTCAAATTCCATCAATTATTCTCAAAAATATGTTGAAATGCTACTAATTATCTAAAATTTTCTAAACATTTTCATTTTCATTTTTTTACTGACACCGGTATCACCGAGACAAAATGACCGATATTGACCGATATGGTCAATTCCGATACCTAAAACTACCAACCGATTCTGCTTCTGATTTCGAGATTTTGAACCATGCTTAACAAACTAAAGAAAAGCAAACATTTAGAAACAAAGTTTAATAAAGATCACACCAACTACTTCATGGTTGTACTCTTATTTGTATATCAAATAGTTATATCTCAAATTCAATAATAAACAAAATAAAAAGAAAGATAGTTAAGTAACTTATAAGTCATAATTGTACACGTTTGATATAATACAAAATCATCATTTCTTTTGTTTGCACAACCATCATTTACACTTTACATAATTCCTCAATTCATATAGGTTTGTTGATCTGACCCTTTTTTCTCATCCAGCCATCGTTATGAAATAAATTTGATTTATGAAGTTCATCCCTTACACAACTCAATTTAGTGTCCAAAGTAGACCTCCGGATGATAATGGTTTGGGGCCGGTCTTAGAGGCCCCAAACCGGCCCTAAAAGGCTCAACCTTGGCCCTGGCTCTGTCTAGGCCGGGCTTTATTTTTAGGCCCTAAAGCCAGGGCTAGGGCTCATCTTAGGATCGACCCAGTCAATTTGGAAGTCTTGTTCCAGTTCTATCCTTACAAACCCATTTCAGTTCAACCCTAACCCCTTGAGGCCCCTAATCTAGTTTATTTTCAGGTCATTAGGGTTTATTTTCTTTTCTTTTTTCTTTTTTCTAGCACTGGTTCATAGCCCACATGCCACTAGATCTTACATGAACCCTCAAATGAGAAGGGAAAAGGAAAGGAAAAAAGAGAAGCTTTGGGACCAGCCTGAAGGACCAATGCTGGGGTTAGGGTTTATTTCCTAAAGGCCTAGTGCCGGAGCCAAAATAAGGCCCAACCCTCGGAACATTATCATCTCCACGTAGAGAGCTAGTAAACAACATTGAATGACCTTTCTTTCTTCAAAGGCCAGCTCATTGTGCAACTTACCTTGCAAGCATGGACAAACTTCTTCACCAACCACCCATCTCCTTTTATTGGAGAATCAGCATATCCTTCAACCTTTCCCATATAGGTGAGAATTTTACAAACTCCAAAGAAATTTCAAGGAACTGCGTTCCAATATGCTATAGGTGTTTTCCATGGTGATAGTTGGACATTAAATACTTCAGAACCATAATTAGTATTGTCAAATAAAAGCTACCTTTACAATTTCCCAACAATGCTCAAGTACATGATGGAAGCCATATCTTTTAACAATCTTAATTAATCAAACAAGCAAGTTATTCTATGAAGCGCCATGGCTACCAGAATAGGGGGTAAGAATATAACAAATTCAGTTCTCACTAAATTCCCATTTCGAGACAATATGGCAGACAAAGCTGTCAATCAACATAGAGAGCTTCAGGCAAACATGCTGTTGCAGCCAATGAAATAAAATGTTATACGGGAAGACTAATGATCTAGAGAATTAATTTTTCTATTGATAAGCTGAAGATAAATTCCTTCACATCCTTGAAAATTAGCAGTTATAGGAAACATGTGATCAATTTTATATATATATATATATATATATATATATATATATATATATATATATATATATATATATATATATATATATATATATATATATATATATATAATGGTAATGACGGTCAGTACAGCCAAACATGTGATTCAATTTCACATAGCTAATTTCAACAACATATGAACTCTCAGACAGTAGACTTGAGAAGAACTACTACACTAAAACAAAAATTATTCAAAAAGTGAAGCAATATAGAATAAATCAAGCAACATTAAAATCTTACTCACTTGTTTACATCTGGATGATAAGTCCTAGCAAGCTTTCGATACGCTGGCAACAAAGGAAAACATCATCAAAAAAATATGCATGCAGGATGTTAATTAAGCTGCCTAGAGTTAAAAACAACAGAAATATGAGTCACTGACATTGCATGAAATAGTGTTTCTCTTGGTATATGCCATCAGGAAGTTCTACTCTTTCGATAGCAGCCATATTTAAAATGTAATATTCAGGAAAATGAAAAGTTTCTTTATTTAAGAAGGAAATGGACACAGATTCAATCTTCAATCAAGGGTAATCAAGTATTCATTTACAAGCTTGATTCGGGTCCCTTTTTACTAAAGTTTAGGCTTTACCAATCACCATATATGATGCCCAAAACATGGTTGAAAATCAAAGCATGGGTTCAGAACAGATATGTCACATTGGTCATATTATATGGAAATAAGGATTGGCATGCGTGAGTCCTAATATGTCAAAAGAAATTTGTAGAAGTAACATGAGACCTAGGTGGGATGCAAGGAGTTACATGACAATTAAGACGAGGGCTGATGTCAGTTATTAGTCATATAGGAAGGCTAAGAAAAATGGACATGGATATGCCAACGCAAAACTATACAACAACATGACACACTAACACCACAGAAATATTAAAATAGTACATGTGAAACTGAAATGAAACATTATGAATTTTGTGCATTATACATCTAACATACCAACACAACTTCGCAATAGAAGTGTCTGTGCTACTTTCCAGATGGAAAAGGAAGTATAAAATCAGTTGTCAGTTGTGACTCTGCAAACTGCTTCTCCTTCCCTTTAAATCATGGAATCGATATGTTAAGGACTGAGAGTGAAATTTTCTAGAAATTAAATAACAGGCTCTCTTAAAATTACCTCCAATCCTTTGCAAATCAAATTTTATACATGAAGAGAGATGTAAAATATTATGTAAATCATAGCCAAAACCAGATCCACAAATATAATACAGCAAGATAAGCTAGTTGTTATGGAAAGGAGTACCGTTTGTGTATATGTCAATCTACTTACTAGCTAATGATGCTTCTCAAAACTGTTAAGATCATCCAACCAGAAAAGTGTTTGCCGAGCCACTATATGGAACACCCAATGCAAAATAAATGCTGCAAGGGTTTAAGATGTAGAACAGCTTTACAAAGTTTGTATATGCACGCAGATTCCATACTCATACAAGATAAATTGAAGCAGAAACATCTCTGTCTGAATGAAAAATGCTGTGTGTGTGTGTGTTGGGGGGTGTCTTTTAAAAAAACAATGTCTCTGTCTCTGAAGCTAAAGAAGTTTCTTTTCCTCTGAGCATCTCTACTCGACTTTGAAATTATTGAACCAAGAAAGTCAAAAAAACTCCTTTTATATCTCCAGGTCAACAGGGACTATATCAATCGCTCTCTTCAAATCCTTGAATGGATGGTATCTCTCCATGCACAAACTGCATGGTGTAAACTACTACCTAGTGGGGTAGGGTAGTCATACCCAATGCTACTGTACAATGGTCTCGGATTTAGAGATAAGCACAGACCCTGATGATACAGATGGTTACAAAACCATACTTGCATTTTGGCTGATTGTGCAATGCCTTTTTAACTATGGTTTTCGCTCATGTTGAAATGAAAAAGAAAAATTTATACAAAAAATGTATTACAAAGTAATAATCAAGGTTCTCACTTACTACAAGATTATCAGCTTAGATTGGAACCAATGTATTAAAAAGTAGTAATCAAGGCTCTCACTTACTACATCTAAGACCAGAATCAACATGCGAGAATACTTTCCTAAGACAATTTTATGATCTGGTTCAGAATATGACGGAATTCATAAATTTTATCATGTTCTGCTTCTCGGTTGCATGAGTGCAAATTTCGTAACTTATAGGCCAACCAATCTACTAGTTCATGACAAACCCCTCTAGCCACAAAACAATGCAAATATAGTAAAAGAGGGTATACCAATTGACAAGACAAAAGGTTTGAGAATCTAACCACTTTTTATCTCGGATATGCTGGCAGTTCTTGAGACCCCAAGCACAGAATAGTAATCCTGCATAAAGAAACCCCGAAGTGTGATTGTTAGGAAAACAGTAAAGCCATCCACTACAGAAGCAAATTGACAATCACCAATGAAGAGTCAAGACAGGACTGCCAGAACACTCACAGCATTAGCCCTAACAATAAACTGAGATCCCCTATGTCGATGCAAGTTTTGAGATGGTCCATGTTTAAAGAAGGGAGATGGAGAGATTTGAGCATAGCAGCTCGCACTTGATGATGCCAGAAACTTTTCTTTGCTTAAGGAACTGCATATAGAACAAGAAATAGATTAAAAAATGTCAATGGATGGAGTTGGAAACAAGACCCAGAGACCTATAAGTCTGGATTCTCTCCCTGGAAATGTATTGTGGGTTTGATGCACAGCCATTAACAAAATTCAATTGTTACACCTCACAACTATATTATGGACCTAAACCTACTAAATTTCCAGAAAAAAATGTAGGATCTTTGATAAGGCCAAACATCATGCAACAATTTCATGAATCCGATATAGGACACAGCTACCACTTTCGAGTGGTTCCTTGCACAATGTACAAGATCCCATAATTATTCTGCAGAAATATCAAATTTTGAACTGCGGCACTCTCTTGTTTGTTTATCTGAACAAAATTGCGCTTGCAAAGTTCTAGAGGAAAAGAATTACTTCAGAATCCTTTAAACATAATAGATTCTGTACTGGAACAGACATCATAGCTGTACTTTTTGATCCAAAAGAACTGTCTAGCTGATAGATCATGTCAGCCAAGGAAATTAGGCCATGACATCCAAAAATATACTCATAAAATCTTCTCCCTAACATTGTAGGTATGTTCCTCAATATAGTTTCTGCTATCTTATGATAATTTGATAATCACTTCGCACCATCTTAACAGAAATGTAATATCCCTCTCCCTTGACACATCTAAGGGATAAATTTCGTGAGTGTTCTAAATAGCATTTTTGGCAGCCGCTTTAGCACAACAATAATGAACCACTACGCTTTAACCCGATGCGGAATAGGAATGTGGGTGAAAGTTGTAACGGGCGCTAAAGTGCCCGCAAACCCGCTAAAGCGGGTAAAAAGTAGGTAAGACCAAAAGATCCTCTTAAAACACATTAAGTGCAAAAAAATCCCGCCCATCTTTAGAAAAATATCTCACCTACCACCAATTCTTGTCTTAGAAAGGTAAGCACCGCTTCAACTTTTATGGTTTCTCTCTTTTATATTAGATTTTTTTAATGTTTTAAACTTTAAAATTTCAATTTTTAAATATGATACTTGAGTTTTTTAATCTCAAACAATGATGAAGCTTCAAAGAAGCTAACTTTTTCCCACCCGTGGCTTATAAGTCACTTTGGCTCAATTATGGTTTAAATAATACTTTATATCTCTTTATCTCTTTCACTTATCTGAATTTTCTATTGTTTTAATTATTTAAAGGCACATCTAATCTATGCATATATATAAATTCTGCATGTATTAGTTATGTTTATTTATTTATTTAAATACATATCCCACTTTAGCTGTCGCTTTCCACTTTAGCGCTTAGCGGCACTTGCCCGCTATACTACGTTTTCCGCTATTTAGAACAATGATTTTCATTAAGGAAAATATGCACCTTTACAATACATATTAGAAACCAAAACGTAATAAAAATAATTAGCTAGTTAGGTACAAAAATAGAAGAACAATAGGACGAAGCAGGAATTAATAAGATTAGAAGAAGATGATGAAGAGGCAGAATGTAAAGAAGCAACAGCAATTAAATACTTACCCAAAATGGAAGGTTGGCAAGTTATCTGTAAAACAGCAAACTGCTACCTGTTGGGTCGATGATCTAAAAATTAATTGAGGCCTAGCTCCAAGATGTGGCACACATGCTCCCCCACATGGTATGACTGCCATGAGATTGATCCTTAAGAAAACTACATGAACAATAATAATCATCAGTCAACACTCCGAGTACCATAGTCTGAAGTGGGTATATTGGCTTCAGCAAAGAGGATAGACAATACTATTAAAGAACAAACCATGAAATTCTTTTTATAAGTAAAACTTGGAACAAATTATAGGAATCAATAAAGCATCCACATTAAGGTTGAAGATCTTGGTCAAAACACAGAATACTTTCATAATGATCAAGTAAAAAAGAGAATCCAGTTCATTCATTCAACTAAATTAAGTTATTATACAGCAAATCTTGCAGTTTACAAAGAGTCCCCAACACCACTTTTGACATATAAAAATTAAAATAAAATAAAATAAATGATTGCTCATTTTCTGAATGCTTGTTGCAATTACATAAACCAGATATAAACCTGACATTTCTCAAGATCATCACATCATCATCCTAGCCATCTAACCTTCCTATTTCAATGGAACCAGATATATAACAAAGGTCTATGAAAATGATTGACCAAATTCTGTGACCAACTGTCCCCCTGATCTCAACCCTCTAAGTACTCGGTGCCAGATGCGTGGCAACAGAAATACACGCAACAAAGGAGTTCGCCTTACCAGTTGGCAGGTAAGAGAACCCACCTTAATGCTTATAATTTAACCTTTTGCAACCAAGGATCAACCATCCAAACTTTCTAGACTAAGATAAACTTGCTGCTATTTTGCATTAACATCAAGGCACGAGAAAAATCCAAAGCGCCGTAGAATACAGGTTTCACATATATCTTTTTCAGGATCTAATTAAGTGATAAGAAAAACATAAGGCTTAACCACGATACGCAGCCTCCTCTGGCTGGATTTTACACTCAAAAATCCATATGGATTAGATAGAATCATCTTTCAATGTTCCAATTGACCTTTCCAATTGATGATCAGGAGTCGATAACCCCCGTATCTCAAGTCTTCCCAAAAGGTTTTTTTTTCTGTTCCCAGTATGCTATGTAGCACGGATACTTGATCGAAGAAGATGTATTCATGTATGATACTTGGACACTCTGATACTTGAGTGATACGTATCAGATACTCTTCTAATGTATCTTAAAATTTGCAACGTATTCTAAACATATTAGTGACATTGATGTGAAACAGGGGTGTGTGTCACGTAAGAAATCAGTGATGTAATCGAACTCGTCACGTTTCACCAAATAAAACGATTTTCGGTAGGAAAGCAATGAAAAAATAACAATGTCAAACAAATGGATTTTACAAAGTATTGCATGCTAGCTTTGAACATTTCTAATCTCAATAAGATCTAATTACAATAGCTATATCATGCATGACAAATTCTAATCACAATATCAAAGATAAACAATCACCAGAATTGCAGAATCACACATCTCACGATATGATGGACAACATAAAATAGAGATAATATCTTAGAGATGAATTCACTGATGTGTAGTTCAACTAATTATTAGATTGCGTTGAAATAAACTCACAGACAAGAACTCGCTGTCGTACTCCGATAAGGATGTAAATAACTCAACGGTGGACATGAAAAGTCGTTGTTTGGTGCAGTGAAGTGGTGGTCGATAGACTTGTAGTTGAAAGCGGAGGGATTGTAGTTGTTATGTTGGATTCTGCTGCTGCTGTCGCTGTATTTTGTTGTTGCTGCTTCTGCTGCAACTGCTGCTGCTGCATACTGTAGGCTGCTCTGCTGCAGCTGCAGCTGCTGATCTGCTGCTGCAGCTACTGCTGATCTGCTGTTGCTGCTGCTGCTGTTACTTGTTGATGTTGTTGTTGCTTAACTGTTTACTATTACTGAGATAAACAATTTCAGAGAGAAGGAAGAGATCTAGGGAGAAGGAAGTATGTGAGGGAAGAGTATTTTCATATTTTCATTCATCATATATTGAAAGAGGAGGAAGAGAGGAGATGCAGACAAGAGGCATTCTTTGCATTCAACATTCCTCATTCATTATCCCAAACAAGATACATGTAATGGCCTATATAGGCATACATCCACAACTTCCCACTGCGAGCAATAACTACCCATTATCACACTCATAACCATACACAACTACTATACATCTAACAACTACGCACTACCACCATTCACACACAACTGAAATACAACCAAATACAAAAGAAAATACAAGTAAATACAGTAAAAAATACACTGAAATACAAATAAAAGTGGAGCTAAAGTGTCCCCATCAATTCTCCTCAGATGGGAGAGAACTCGACCCCGTCGAGTCAACTGCAGAGCTGCTCTCTTACTCCTGTAAGTTTATTTCTTCCATCTCAGATTACTAGTCAAGCTGCATCGTATATTCATCATCTAAAATGTTATCAATTTTCTCTGCTGTATAGAATGAATATCTGGAAGTAAGAAAGTGAAGGACTCTCAAAAATTGGCTCAGGATAACGCTCATCAACCAGTAATTGTTTATGGATAATTAAGACGTTGTAAACCACTTAGTCTTCAATATTGAAAATAGAACTGATGCCAAATCTATAACATAAATATTGTAATTTAAATTCTTTTAAGATTTTGAAAAGTCCAGCGCTACGGGCATGCAAATCTTTAACAGTTTCGGATGAATCTGAACCATCACAAAATTGTCAACACTAAAAGTTTTAAATTCTTTTCCTGATGTCAGACCATAACTTATAGTTAGTGTTGCTTGTTCAAATGTATTACTGATTTTCCATGTGTAGAACTTGCATGTGTGTGATAGACTCAGATGTTTAGACCTAAAATGCAGACTCAGAAACTCTATAATGAAGTACAGTAGAGAACTTAACTTAGTGCCTATCATTGCTAAAGAGTCTTTCCAAAAGATAGTCAGTGAACTTTGACTCTCTATTGGATATTAAAATTTTAGGCACTTGGTTCAGTGGCCGTCAATATACATGACCTCGATCAAAAGGGATTATCAAGCGAATCATCCTAACTATGTGTGACAATTTACATGCTATTTTAATGACGTCAAGTGAGATCCTACCAGGTAAAGTTTGAAGGAAAGCACATCTAGGTTTAACTGTAATGACAGAAAAGTTTATGATATGTAGAACATTAGTTTCTTTCATAACGGTACCCTTCAAATCTTTGGCTATAGATTGATCATAGATGGTAAAATCTCTGATCTGTCCTACATCCGTTGTCACTATATAGTTTCAAAACTTGTCCTCATAGACATGGATGTTTATTGGGATAAGAAATTGTGGTTTGCCCTCTAGTAACAACTCATCAACCTGCTTTTCAAATTCAGTTTTCTCCGTAGGATTCAACCTAAGGTGTGTCAAGTCAGGAAGGCTAGTCTCTGGTGTTAAGTCAACATGTCAGATATCACGTGTCGGTGGTAACTTGTGCAGGAGTTCAGACAAGACATCGTCAAACTCCATACTTACAGGGGTGACTTCGGAGAGAAACATAGTATTGTCTTCAGGAAAGACATCAATAAACTCCGTAGGCACTAGGATCACCTCGAGAGGACTCAAACTTCAAAGTACTAGATTTCTTAATGTCATCACCCTGGATTTCTTCGTCAGAGACATAGTTTTCAGGTTCTTCCACCTGGTAAATGAATTCTTCAGAGTCAGTTGACTATGTTATAGACAGTTTATTAGTGGCAACTATGAATGGGCTCGGTGCCGGCAGTAGAGGAGGAAGGTGCTGACGACTAGGGCAGATAACGACACTCGGAGTTGGCAGTAAAGGAGGAAGGGACTCTGAATTTGTAACAGATGGTTCCTTAACTTTAATTACTATGACTGGCCTTGGACAGTTGATCACAACGTGCTCATAACCCTGACACTTGTTACCCAGAATTGCAGGATGATAAGAGGTGGACTTCATTACCTGATCCAACCTAGTTATGCAACTCAAAATTTCATTTAACCTTTGGAGGATTTTGGAGTTGGTGTCCATATTAGCAGTTTGAGATTCACTAGCCATTTTTTTTATTCTTTTTATATATATTTTTATGCAAAAGAAAGAAAAAGAAAGTAACAATTCTTTTTTCCGAAAAATGCCTAAAGAAAAGATTTTTTTAACCTAATGTATAGTGTTCCTACCTAAATCATGCTCTGATACTAAACTGATGTGAAACAGGGGTGTGTGTCATGTAGGAAATCAGTGATATAATCGAACTCGCCACGTTTCACCAAATAAAACAATCTTCGACAAGAAAGCAATGAAAAATAACAATGTCAAACAAATGAATTTTACAAAGTATTGCATGCTAGCTTTGAATATTTCTAATCTCAATAAGATCTAATTACAATAGATATATCATGCATGATAAATTCTAATCACAATATCAAAGATAAACAATCACAAGAATTGCAGAATCACACATCTCACGATATGATGGACAACATGAAATAGAGATAATATCTTAAAGATGAATTCACTGATGTGTAGTTCAACTAATTATTAGATTACGTTGAAATAAACTCACAGACAAGAACTCGTTGTCGTACTCTGATAAGGATGTAAATAACTCAACGATGGACATGAAAGGTCGTTGTTTGGTGCAGTGAAGTGGTAGTTGATGGACTTGTGGTCAATGTTCTAAATGTCGGATGGCCTAATGTCGGAAGGCAAAATGTAAAATCGGATTGCGGATTTCGGGGAAATTTCGGGGATATTTGCCTAATTTCGGTGTCAATTTCAGAGGTCATATACATTATATAGTATAGTCTTAAATGTCATAAATATCCTAAAACATCACATTTATGAAATATAAAGGCATGAAAGCAATATATATTTAAACCATCTTGTTTCGGTATACTTACCTGAACAACTTGCATTTAAGTTACGACTATGAATGAAAAGTTCAAGTTGTAGCCAACCTACAAAATATAAACAATGAACATAGAATCAATATTCAAGCTAATATACAAAAAAGATTAAAACTATCTAAATAAACAATGAGAAACAATACTTTCAAAGCAAAAAAAATAATAGAAAGCATAATTCTAAGAAAGATCAAGTCAATGTTTTCACTTTCCAATAGTTTAAAGTTCAAACAACACAATTACACATCAAAGATAGTTCTTAAACACATTTCAAAATCAAGCTCAAAGCAATAAATTTTCATAAGGTGAAAGTGATTGGGTGATATCTCCTTCTCAATCCTCCGAAAACTCTGGCTCCGAGTTCTCTGAATCGATCACATCATTACTTGTTAAATTAAGCTCTACCCCATGGCTCTCATCCTCTGATGATGACTCCGAACTGGATGATTACATGTCTTCTGCGCGTTCATTAGCAAATGGGCCCCCGCTTTTTGGTTTTCTCTTAAAAGTCCTCAATTTTGTTCTTGAATCTCTTATAGTAGCTCCCGAGGATTTTTCAATTTGCTTCCATGTTAATCCTTCTCCGGGAAAGACCTCATCATCGCTTTCTGAAGTAGGAGCTCCATTTGTTTTTGGAGACACCAACCAATCAGTGACTCTTTCCTCATCATCAATAGCTATCAATGGATCTCTATTAATCGATGATGTTTTGCTCTTGATTTTTGCATTGAACTTGATGAAGACTAAGTTATGCAATTTCTTGTGACTTAGTCTATTCCTCTTTTTGTATGGACCTAGAAAAGAAAATCATTAAACAAATTAAAAAATGTACACATATTTAGAATTCCAAAAGAAATTATATTAGTCCAAACAAAAGATATTTTTTATACCGTCTCAAAGGTGCTCCAATTTCTCTCACACCCAGACGAGCTGGTTGTCAAGTTCAAGACTCTCATTGTCATTTCTCTCAACTCGGGAGCATCAGTCCCATGCATCATCCACCAATTAGCTAATCAATTGAAAGTTATAGAAAAGTCATCAACATATTAAGCTTTATAAATTTTTCATTAAAGTTAATAACAAATATATCAAGTAATGTACCTAGATTAAGGTTAGGATTTTCTGCTCCTTTTTTGGCCCAATCTCTCCCAAAAGAGCCTTTTTGATATTGATACAAAGCCAACTGGTCAGTTATCTTGTTGAGAGTTTCGTGCTTTTCTGGGTAGAATCTATGCATGACCTCAACAAGCCCATCCATAAAGATGCCGGCCTTTTCAATATCCATTTCTTCTTGTAAAAAGTGTAAGGGTTCAACTAGTGTCCCGCTCTATGCAAAGGTCCCTTAAGCTTATCCTCCCATCTTTTGTCAATGATATTCCATATAAGAATATATTTCTTCTCTTTTGAGTCGAGATTTTTTTTAATGTCTTCCTTTGCTCTTTCCAAGTCATTATAAAGAAATCCCATGGAATTATCACCATCAACTCGTCGAAGCACTTTCACTAGTGATGAAAAAAGTTTAAGAGCAAGATCCACATTGTCCCAAAATCTATTGGAACCAACAATATCAGCAAGCAACCTACGAATGTAAATAATAAATTGGTCAACAATCAAGACAAAATAATTTCTAATTATTATTCAAGAACTAGAAAATTTATAAATTATACCTTCTTCCCCACATTCTTTTCGAAAAGAGGATGTTGCAACCATCTTTCACATGTAAACATTTCCTTCAACTCTTTTCTTTTCTCCCTCATAGAATTTAAGGAGAGGAATGCAGTGGCAAATCTAGTAGCCCCAGGCCTTAGAAGATCTCCCTTTGCGATATCTCTCATCAAGCTAAGGGTAATTGTGTGGCTATAAATGAAAACTGACACGGACCTCCCATTCATAATAGCATTCCGAATAGGTTTGATCTTGGCAATGTCCCCTAGCATTAAATTCACCGTGTGTGCAGCACATGAAGTCCAAAAAATGCTAGGTCTCTTCAATTGCATAATATTTGCGATCGCCATATTGTTTGATGCATTTCCAGTCACAATTTGAACCACATTTTCGGGCCCTTCATCTCTAATTGCTTTATCAACAAATTGAAAGATATAGTTTGCATCGTGTTTTTCTGCTGAAGCATCCTCTGAATGCAAGAAAGCTGTTCCAGCTGGACAGTGGGCAACGATGTTCATCAAACTCCTATTCTTTCGATCCGACCAAGCGTCGGTCATTAGTGTGCAACCACTAAAATACAACTCTCTTTGAACGGTTTGAGATTGTCCTGTGTCTCCTCCACCTCTCTTTCGAGAACAGTCTCACTAAGCTCATAAGGTGAGGGGGCCTCCAACATTTCACCAAATCTTCCAATAGCTATCAACATTTGCTGGAAATGAGGGAAGAGTGGCGGTATTGAGGGGAATCCCAGCTTCATAAAACCATTTACCAATGTATCTAATGGTGTCTTCTCTTCTCTTCTTTCTTTTCTTGGAATCCATTGTTGTTTGATTAGTTTTAGCGAACCCACCGTCAACTCTTGTGGAGTTCGCTGAGTAAATTTATCCATCGGTCCTTTTGCTTTAATGGAGACGGATCCGAATTTAGTCATTTGAGATGAACAATCATTTGAATCCTGATAATCATATTCATACTCCCCAATGCGCACGTCATCAGCTAGAGCTTGAAAACCGGCCGCCTTAGCTTGCTTTTTTGCATCGGCTTCCTTCAACAGTTCGAGCACCTTCATCTTCACATTATCGGGAACTTTCAAACATGGTGCACAATTACCTTGCCGTCCCGCAAGATGTTTCAAACGGCTTACTCCCCCTGACATAAATTGGTTGGTTGCAATATTTGCAACGTAATTGTTGTGTACTGGTACCAACTCTTATCGTATGGTCCCAACATGAATCTTTCAATTTAGATCCGCCTGTGATAGATGGTGCTTCACTAGATGCTGCAGAAGAAGACATTTTGATTTGCACTTCCTACCTTCAATAAGAACACTAAATACAATTAAACAACCAAAAGTGAACAAGATAATAAAAAATGCTTACTTCAGACCTTTTAAATTAATTCTAAGTTATGGTAGGTAGATGGTGGTGTATATAATTTTTTTTATTCTTATCTTATTTATTTATCGCTCTCTGATATTTCTGTTACTTTACACTTCTAAAATTAACTTTTCTAATCTTTTTATTTATGTATTGTCGTATTGGACAGGTGCACCGTGCACGTGGATGTTATCATATTGATGAAGCCAAGCAAATAACAAAGTTTTCGATGAAGTCAAGCCAAGCAAATAACAATGATTATTGATTGTATTTTTGTATTTTTATTTATGTAAATATGTGTTATTGCATCTTATAAATTTTTATTTTTTATTTATGTAAATATGTATTATTTTTTATTTATGTAACAATGATAACAGTCTATCGCATAGATATTAACAATAATGTAAACGCTAGATTGTTAATCAAGATTTAATCAAAAAATAAAAAATTAACTATTGCTTTCAGCCTTTCACAGTCACTGCAGAGTGCAGAGTCGCAGCACTCTCTCTCTCTCGATCTCTCTCACCTTCTGACCCCCTCTCTGCTCTCACTCTCGCTCCTCTCCCTCTCTGTTCTCTCTATCTCTCACTCGCTGCTCTCTCTCTCGCTGCTCTCTCTCTCTCTCTCAATTTCTCTGTCTCGCTCTCTGATCAGAGAGCGAGACAGAGAAATTGAGAGAGAGAGAGAGAGCGAGAGAGAGAGCAGCGAGTGAGAGATAGAGAGAACAGAGAGGGAGAGGAGCGAGAGTGAGAGCAGAGAGGGAGAGTCGGAGGGTCAGAGAGAGATCGTGAGAGAGAGAGAGCGCAACTGCGCAGAGAGGGAGAGAGATCGACAACATTTAATTGAAAAAAATCAAAGAGAGATCGAGTGAGAGATTGAGAGAGATGTACCTTACGCTTAGAGGCTTCCTGTCGCCGCCGACGAGAACTGCCAACTGCGACGACTGCGTTTCTCTTCATCTTCTAGGCTTCCAACACCAGCGGCGGCGGCGGAATTAGGCAGAGGGGAAGACAGAGAGAGCGATCGAAAGAAATGAGGGGAGAAGAAACCTAGGGCTATTTATTTCGGTTTAATGGGTTTTGGGTTATTTTGACCCGACCCAAAAGAAGGGAAAAACAAACCCCTCTTAATATCGGCCGACACAGTGTCGGCCGATATTTCAAAATCGGCCGAAATGTCGGCCGATTTTCAGCAGTTTCGACATTCGAAACTGGGAGTGGATTTCGTGTCGGGCTTCGTTTGAAACCGAAATTTCGGCCGAAATTTGAAATTTCGGCCGACATTTTGAACACTGCTTTCAATATATGATGAATGAAAATATGAAAATACTCTTCCCTCACATACTTCCTTCTCCTTAGATCGCTTCCTTCTCTCTGAAATTGTTTATCTCAGTAATAGTAAACAGCGAAGCAACAACAACAACATCAATAAGTAGCAGTAGCAGCAGTAGTAACTTGCAGCAGCATCAGACCAGCAGCAGCCGCAGCAGAGCAGCCTACAGTATGCAGAAGCAGCAACAGCAGTTGCAGCAGAAGCAGCAGAAGAAGCAGCATCAACAAAATACAGTGACAGCAGCAGAAGAATCCAGCAGCAGTAGCAGTCGAATCCAGCAGCAACAACTACAGTCCCTCCTCTTTCAACCACAAGCAGTGTTCGAAATTTCGGCCGAAATTTCGAAATTTCAAACGAAGCCTGACACGAAATCCACTCCCAGTTTCGAATGTCGAAACTGCTGAAAATCGGCCGACATTTCGGCCGATTTTGAAATATCGGCCGACACTGTGTCGGCCGATATTAAGAGGGTTTGTTTTTCTCTTCTTTTGGGTCAGGTCAAAATAACCCAAAACCCACCCGAAACCCATTAAACCCAAATAAAGCCCTAGGTTTCTTCTCCCCTCATTTCTTTCGATCGCTCTCTCTGTCTTCCCCTCTGCCTAATTCCGCCGCCGCCGCTGGTGCTGGAAGCCTAGAAGACGAAGAGAAAAGCAGTCATCGCAGTTGGCAGTTCTCTTCGGCAGCGACAAGAAGCCTTTAAGCCTAAGGTACATCTCTCTCAATCTCTCACTCGATCTCTCTTTGATTTTTTTCAATTAAATGTTGTCGATCTCTCTCCCTCTCTGCGCAGTTGCGCTCTCTCTCTCTCTCTCACGATCTCTCTCTGACCCTCCGACTCTCCCTCTCTGCTCTCACTCTCGCTTCTCTCCCTCTCTGTTCTCTCTCTCACTCGCTGCTCTCTCTCTCTCGATTTCTCTCTCTCGCTGCTCTCTCTCTCTCTCAATTTCTCTGTCTCGCTCTCTGAGCGAGACAGAGAAATTGAGAGAGAGAGAGAGCAGCGAGAGAGAAGAGCAGCGAGTGAGAGCTAGAGAGAACAGAGAGGGAGAGGAGCGAGAGTGAGAGGAGAAAGGGAGTCAGAGGGTGAGAGAGATCGTGTGAGAGAGAGAGAGAGTGTTGCGACTCTGCACTCTGCAGTGACTGTGAAAGGCTGAAAGCAGTAGTTAATTTTTTATTTTTTGATTAAATCTTGATTAACAATCTAGCGTTTACATTATTGTTAATATCTATGCGATAGACTGTTATCATTGTTACATAAATAAAAAATAATACATATTTACATAAATAAAAAATAAAAATTATAAGATGCAATAACACATATTTACATAAATAAAAAATACAATCAATAATCATTGTTATTTGCTTGGCTTGACTTCATCAAAAACTTTGTTATTTGCTTGGCTTCATCAATATGATAACATCCATGTGCACGGTGCACCTGTCCAATACGGCAATACATAAATAAAAAGATTAGAAAATTTAATTTTAGAAGTGTAAAGTAACAGAAATATTAGAGAGCGATAAATAAATAAGATAAGAATAAAAAAAATTATATACACCACCATCTACCTACCATAACTTAGAATTAATTTAAAAGGTCTGAAGTAAGCATTTTTTTTATCTTGTTCACTTTTGGTTGTTTAATTGTATTTAGTGTTCTTATTGAAGGTAGGAAGTGCAAATCAAAATGTCTTCTTCCGCAGCATCTAGTGAAGCACCATCTATCACAGGCGGATCTAAATTGAAAGATCCATGTTGGGACCATGCGATAAGAGTTGGTACCAGTACACAACAATTGCGTTGCAAATATTGCAACCAATTTATGTCAGGGAGAGTAAGCCGTTTGAAACAACATCTTGCGGGACGGCAAGGTAATTGTGCACCATCTTTGAAAGTCCCCGATAATGTGAAGATGAAGGTGCTCGAACTGTTGAAGGAAGCCGATGCAAAAAAGCAAGCTAAGGCGGCCGGTTTTCAAGCTCTAGCTGATGATGTGCTCATTGGGGAGGATGAATATGATTATCAGGATCCAAATGATTGTTCATCTCAAAGGACTAAATTCGAATCCGTCTCCATTAAAGCAAAAGAACTGATGGATAAATTTACTCAGCGAACTCCACAAGAGTTGACGGCGGGGTTCGCTAAAACTAAGCAAACAATAATGGATTCCAAGCAAAGAAAGAAGAGAAGAGAAGACACCATTAAATACATTGGTAAATGATTTTATGAAGCTGGGATTCCCTTCAATACCGCCACTCTTCCCTCATTTCAGCAAATGTTGATAGCTATTGAAAATTTGGTGAAATGTTGGAGGCCCCCTCACCTTATGAGCTTAGTGAGACTGTTCTCGAAAGAGAGGTGGAGGAGACACAGGACAATCTCAAACCGTTCAAAGAGAGTTGTATTATTAGTGGTAGCACACTAATGACCGACGCTTGGTCAGATCAAAAGAATAGGAGTTTGATGAACATCGTTGCCCACTGTCCAGCTAGAACAGCTTTCTTGCATTCAGAGAATGCTTCAGCAGAAAAACACGATGCAAACTACATCTTTAAATTTGTTGATAAAGCAATTAGAGATGTAGGGCCAGAAAATGTGGTTCAAATTGTGACTGACAATGCATCAAACAACATGGCGGCCACAAATATTATGCAATTGAAGAGACCTAGCATTTTTTGGACTTCATGTGCTGCACACACGGTGAATTTAATGCTAGGGGACATTGCCAAGATCAAACCTATTCGGAATGCTATTGTGAATGGGAGGTCCGTGTCAGTTTTCATTTATAGCCACACATTCACCCTTAGCTTGATGAGAGATATCGCAAAGGGAGATCTTCTAAGGCCTGGGGCTACTAGATTTGCCACTGCATTCCTCTCCTTAAATTCTATGAGGGAGAAAAGAAAAGAGTTGAAGGAAATATTTACATGTGAAAGATGGTTGCAGCATCCTCTTTTCGAAAAGAATGTGGGGAAGAATGTATAATTTATAAATTTTCTAGTTCTTGAATAATAATTAGAAATTATTTTATCTTGACTGTTGACCAATTTATTATTTACATTCGTAGGTTGCTGATATTGTTGGTTCCAATAGATTTTGGGACAATGTGGATCTTACTCTTAAACTTTTTTCACCACTAGTGAAAGTGCTTCGACGAGTTAATGGTGATAAACCATCCATGTGATTTCTTTATGATGACTTGGAAAGAGCAAAGGAAGACATTAAAAAAAATCTCGACTCAAAAGAGAGAAATATATTCCTATATGGAATATCATTGACAAAAGATGGGAGGATAAGCTTAAGGGACCTTTGCATAGAGCGGGACACTACTTGAACCCTTACACTTTTTACAAGAAGAAGATGGATATTGAAAAGGCCGGCATCTTTATGGATGAGCTTGTTGAGGTCATGCATAGATTCTACCCAGAAAAGCACGAAACTCTCAACAAGATAATTGACCAGTTGGCTTTGTATCAATATCAAAAAGACTCTTTTGGGAGAGATTGGGCCAAAAAAGGAGTAGAAAATCCTAACCTTAATCCAGGTATATTACTTGATATATTTGTTATTAACTTTAATGAAAAATTTATAAAGCTTAATATGTTGATGACTTTTCTATAACTTTCAATTGATTAGCTAATTGGTGGATTGGATGATGCATGGGACTGATGCTCCCGAGTTGAGAGAAATGGCAATGAGAGTCTTGAACTTGACAACCAACTCGTCTGGGTGTGAGAGAAATTGGAGCACCTTTGAGACGGTATAAAAAATATCTTTTGTTTGGACTAATATAATTTCTTTTGGAATTCTAAATATGTGTACATTCTTTAATTTGTTTAATGATTTTCTTTTCTAGGTCCATACAAAAAAGAGGAATAGACTAAGTCACAAGAAATTGCATAACTTAGTCTTCATCAAGTTCAATGCAAAAATCAAGAGCAAAACATCATCGATTAATAGAGATCCATTGATAGCTATTGATGATGAGGAAAGAGTCACTGATTGGTTGGTGCCTCCAAAAACAAATGGAGCTTCTACTTCAGAAAGCAATGATGAGGTCTTTCCCGGAGAAGGATTAACATGGAGGCAAGTTGAAAAATCCTCGGGAGCTACTATAAAGAGAAGAAAGAGTTCAAGAACAAAATTGAGAACTTTTAAGAGAAAACCAAAAAGCGGGGGCCCATTTGCTAATGAACGTGAAGAAGACATGGAATCATCCAGTTCGGAGTCATCATCAGAGGATGAGAGCCATGAGGTGGAGCTTAATTTAACAAGTAATGATGTGATCGATTCAGAGAACTCAGAGCCAGAGTTTTCGGAGGATTGAGAAGGAAATATCACCCCAATCACTTTCACCTTATGAAAATTTATTGCTTTGAGCTTGATTTTGAAATGTGTTTAAGAACTATCTTTGATGTGTAACTGTGTTGTTTGAACTTTAAACTATTGGAAAGTGAAAACATTGACTTGATCTTTCTTAGAATTATGCTTTCTATTATTTTTTTGCTTTGAAAGTATTGTTTCTCATTGTTTATTTAGATAGTTTTAATCTTTTCTGTATATTAGCTTGAATATTGATTCTATGTTCATTGTTTATATTTTGTAGGTTGGCTACAACTTGAACTTTTCATTCATAGTCGTAACTTAAATGCAAGTTGTCCAGGTAAGTATATCCGAAACAAGATGGTTTAAATATATATTGCTTTCATGCCTTTATATTTCATAAATGTGATGTTTTAGGATATTTATGACATTTAAGACTATACTATATAATGTATATGACATCTGAAATTGACACCGAAATTAGGCAAATTTCCCCGAAATCCGCAATCCGATTTTACATTTTGCCTTCCGACATTAGGCCGACATCCGACATTTAGAACATTGAGTGAAAGAGGAGGAAGAGAGGAGATACAAACAAGAGGCATTCTTTGCATTCAACATTCATCATTCATTATCCCAAACAAAATACATGTAATGGCTTATATTGGCATACATCCACAACTTCCCACTACAAGCAATAACTACCCATTATCACACTCATAACTAAACACAACTACTATACATCTAATAACTACCCACTGCCACCATTCACACACAACTAAAATACAAGCAAATACAAAATAAAATACAAGTAAATATAGTAAAAAATACACTGAAATATAAATAAAAGTGAAGCTAAAATGTCCCCATCAGACGTGTCCTTAATAAAGCCGCAACTGCAAGATTAAACAAAAAAGAAATCTAATTTTCAATTAAAAATTTACTTATAGATGCATTGCTTACATAATTTGTCTAGTTTCTAAATAAGGATTATTCACATAGTTATTGATTTTATTGACTCAAGAATATTCTAGAACATTTAAGATAGTGTTATTTTAATTTCCATGCCCTTAAACTTCCATGCTACAGATAATTAAATATTAGGCACACAGACAAGTATAATTTAATTATTATTTATACTTATACATATATGATAGCATATTTTTACCACACACACACACACACACATATATATATATATATATATATATATATATATATATATATATATATATATATATATATATATATTTGTGTATTGTGTATTGCATCCGTATCTATTCATAAGAACACACAAAAACACTATACATGCAATATTTATCGCACCTATGCCTTACTCATGTCTTAGTTTTTTAAAAATAGCAGAATTTTCGTGTCCGTATTGTGTCATACATGTATCCCGTATACGTGCCCATGCCTTATAGCTAGTATGTTTTCTAAGGAGTGTTAGTCCTCACCTCATAGTCATTTCCCAATGAAGGATTTTGTCTGCTCCCAGTTTCAATTTATACATGTGCATATAATACTTCTAAGATACATAAAAATGAGTAAAATTTAACTTCAACAAGAAAAAACATAATGCAAATGTCACTAATAGATGAATAATTTAAAAGAAAAAAAGGAACACAAGACAGAAACTTGTAGCATGTGCTTATGTAGAGGGATCATAATTGATATTAGGGGGTTCCAAATGATCATATGTGGCAACCAAATAGCTCAAACTGTTACATCATGCTAGTCAAGATTTCCTAACTTCGTGGAATAATTTGCAAATAATTCAAACCCAATTCTCATTAATTCTTCAAGATTTAGATGCAAAGAGTCTAAATCATGGATAAGTTGTGCATTTTCAAATAATTTACTTAAAACTTATTAGCAAGTGCTGGAGTAGGGTTTTCAAACTATGCTCACATAAAAGTATTATCGTACTCTACCATTATGACAAGAAATCCCATACGTAATAATTAGTTTAACAACATATACCTACTAACCGTGAATTGCTAAAAAAATTCCGAAATTTCGTGCCTTTCCCAAACTCCAAACTTTCAACCCTTGTTGAATTACTCTGATAAATCGAACTAGTGACTAAGAATAATACAATTATGATCATCTCTACTATTATAACCCAATAAGGGTTTGCGTCACGTGGGGCACAATATGTGTAGCCGGCCGGCTAAAATCAAAAGAAAAAGAAAAAGGAAAGCCTTTTTCACTGCCTCACAAACCACTAACATGCGGGACCCACATCGTAGGCCTATGCTCCCCTTCTCACTCTCATCGCCACGTGTAGCAGCTACTCACCCCCGCCCAAAATATAATTTACATTTAGGCCACTATAAAATCTCAATTTGCATGACTATTAGTTGATTCCAACATTTTTACATCTCCACCCCAAAACAAATTCTAACTTTGAATAAAATGTCACGCATATATTCTAGGACAATGGTTCTTTTAATACTTTAAAATTTTAATATAGAACTATAATTTTATTTACAATCAAAATGAGATATATTGAGAATTGCAAAAGGTTAGTGAATAAATTAAATGTGAATTGTAAAACTTAATCTCCTATATATATACTGCAAGAGACTGCAAAGCCGGCTCTCATGTGCATGTTACCTGACCTCACTTTTGTGCGGGACCCATAAGTTGAGCACTACTAAAAACTTCAAAGTTCAAACCGTGAACCTAAAGAATGATGTTTTATGTAAATCTCCATGAGAAAATACATTAGTAGAAAACTCTAAATAAACTTTAACCTAGAAGAATAGAATTTTTTTAATATCTATTTATTATACTTTAAAAACAAGTTTGATTCTTGGGCATGTTTTTTTTAATTTGTCCAGTGCATGTTCTTTCTATTCAGTTTCTTTCACTGCCTTGATCATCAAATTTAATAATATCTTCTATATAGCTTTATTTCCTTTTGGGAACCCGATTAATTTGACAAAACACCCTGATGTAAGCCTCACCCAACCCGACCATTTCGTTATTGTCAAGACTTAGGGGTGTCATTCTAGAAATTATATTTTTTCTATATTTTTAGAGAACATGATTAAAAATATTAATTGAACTATTCTCCATCTCTTGAGTTTGTGTTGTTAAACTCAAATGTTAATAAAATGTTTTGCACCATTTGAAAAAGTTGCCTTCGCATATGCACCATGCATACATGTAAAATTTATATTTTAATGTCTATCTCACTTTGTAAAATTCTTAGACATATTTTGTATTGTAGGTTTTAGATATAAACCGCAAGAGTTTTGTTTTATATATTGAATAGCACAAATAGAGGCTACAGAAAATAGGCATGATGTAATATATAGATAAAAAATTTAAGAATTTTATCATCCCTCTAAAAAACAAAACAGAGTGTTTTTTTTTCTATCTCATATTCTAATTTGGAACTTTGAAAATGGCTTTGTTCTGTGGAAGTTGAGGCCAATAAGTGGACAGGTACAAAACCTGTCTTGTTGCAAAGGGAGTTACCAAAAAAGTATTGAATTTATTGTACTGAAACATATGCATATGTGGAAAATATGAATTCTACTCGGGTATTACTATCCATTGTAGCTAACAAAAGATGGACACTACATCAATTGGATGCTAAAATGCATTTACTAATGCTGCTGAACTCTAAAAGGGGTATATATGACTCAACCTCCTGAATTCTTATGGTAGGGAAACAAAAGCATGTAACTTGAGAAAGGTTTTATATGGCTTAAACGGTCCTCCCAGCATGGTTTGAGAGCTTCAGCTAAGCAATGTTTGTCTTTACGTTCAATTGGTGTATGTTCATGGAGATATCCAACACAGGAACTTGCATTCTTGTATATGTTGATGATATTGTGGTGGCAAGAGATGAGGTAAAGATCCATCTTGAAAGTATAGCACTAGCTTAGAGAAGTATTTGATATCAAAAGACTTGGAGATTTGAAGTACTTTCTAGGGACATATGCGGTGGCACATTAAGCAAACACACCATTGTTTATGAAAGAAAGAATGAGTTGGATTTATACAGCGAGACCGAAAGTTGAGTGCGCAACCACTAAGACACTGTTGGAGGTTAACCTTAGAACTGATAGAACAATATTAAAGACTTGTAGGAAAGTTAATCTACTTCAAAATCACTCACCCTGATTCAACACGTGTAAGTAGGCAATTTATGCACTCCAGAAAGATTCCTCATATGGAGTTGTGTTTAGAATCCTTTCTTATTTGACAAGATATCCTAGAAAAGGAATCTTTGCAACCATCATCTACGATTCTAGGCTTACTAGGATGCAAATTGGGTTGTTAGGCCTCTCTCTGATCACTCATCAACCACACGCTATTATACCTTTCTTGCTGGCAATGTAGTCACGTGGAAGAGAAAGAAACAAGATGTCATAGCTAGATCAGTATCGAGCTATTGATGTGGTTAAAAACTTTCATGCCAAAATTTGGATTTTCCATTGCATGCCCCATGGAAAACATATGGAAAATCATATAGCCAACAATTCGGTCTTCCATCAGAGAACAAAGCATATGTCATATAGAAGTTAATTGTAATTCTGTCCATGAAAAGGTGGTGATATCCACACCTTTTTTAAAGGACTGAGATATTGACCAAGTCACTAAGTAAAGACTGAGTTCAAAGTCTCTCTACAAAAATGGACATGATTGACATATATGCTCCAATTTGAGGGAGAGTGTTGGAGATACTTACGAGCTGTATTTTGGGGGAAATCCCACTGTGGGACTGAGTTTCTTAGTAATACTCAGTTGTATTATATAAAACAAGCAAAAAAGAAAACGAAAATAAAATGAGAACTATATTTTTCCCATTTTCCTCTCTTCTGGGCAAAGCAGGTCGGCCAAACCTTGAAAGCCCACTTATATGTAAACGTATAGTTTATATTTTTAATTTCCTTATAACATTCCATGCCCTTCATCCTTCTATTACCCATTGCTCCTCCAAAAGAAATGCCTAAAGCCTCCCATCGAAGATGACTTCATTTCTTTCAAGATAAGAAAAAAAAACTAAAATGTTACATGAGATATGAAAAACAAACAATTACCCAAACCCCAAGTTGCCTAAACATGATAAAAACACCCATAAACATTGAAAAAAACTCATCAGTTGGCAACCATTCTCCTCTAACTCGAAAGGGGTCATTAAATCAAATTGAATCCAACAAAAATGGAGGATACAGGAAAAGGGGGCAGTACCTGAATTTGTGAGAAGAAGACCCGAATATTAGCTGTTGGGTTTGGTTCTTGCTGGAGGCGCAGGCTTCTTCTCTGCGCAAGCAAGCAAGAGAAGTATCCACACGCGTCTGAGCCGTTGGCCGACCTCTTTCCCTCTATCTACTATAATAGAGCCCAGAACCCAAAAATTTGGGAATTTGGGCGTGAAGATGATAAGATGATACACAGAGGTGGGCAGCGGTGAACAGGGAAGGCTCGAAGAGGAGCAGGGGTTCGAACGGGCCCGGTCAAGCCCGCCGACCCGTATGGGCCCGGCCCGGGTTGACCCAAGCCCCTTAGGCGTTCCCAGGCCCAGGCCCGTCATGCCCGGGTTTGGGGATCAAGGCCCCACTTAGGGATGGTCAATGGGGCGGGTCAACCCGCTTCGACCCACACCGCCCCGCCCTGTGCGACCCGTTTGAGTCGCACAGGGCGGGTTGCGGGTCAACCCACACCGGTCTCGTTTAGGAGCAGGTCAACCCGAATTGACCCGTCCCGTTTAAACGGGACGGGTCAGATTCGTCCCGTGACGAATCACGGGACAAATCGAGTCGTGGAGGTCGGGAAAAATTTTCCCCGACCCCTCCTCTTTCTTTTATTTTTTTAAAGTCCTATATTATTATATATGTTAGACGGGAAAATTAATTTTCAAACCCCTATTTTATTTTTTATTTTTTTAGCCTCAACAGCTCAAAAAATTGTCTATTATGATAAATTTGAATTTTTTAAAAATAAAATAATAATAATATCCGAGACGGGTCCAACCCGTCTCGACGAATCCGGACCCGATTCGTTACCCCGATTACTTAATTTGTCTCGTTTGGATTCGTTACGAGACGGGTTGATTCGTTAGCTAACGGGACGAATCAACCCGATTCGTC
The DNA here is from genome assembly GCA_038442645.1 of Agave tequilana. NCBI lineage: Eukaryota > Viridiplantae > Streptophyta > Magnoliopsida > Asparagales > Asparagaceae > Agave > Agave tequilana. The sequence goes on along the minus strand of JAVJIF010008440.1, from coordinate 102,963 downwards.
CCGTTAGCCATCCCTAGCCCCACTGCCCGGCCAGGCAGGGCCTCACCCGGGACCAGGCTCGAGTCGGCCCGAAGAGAGGCGTTGGCCCAATTGTGACGGGTTCAGTAATTTTTTTCGCCGTTCGCCTAATTGTGGGGGTTCAGTAAGTTTTTTACAAAACCCCCAAAGGGATTTATTGGTGCAGAAATTAGCTGTTTGAGGGTTTTTTGGTAATTTTTTAAAAAACCCCCAACAGTATTCTGAAAAAAAAATAAACATTTTAATTCCTCTTCCCCTCTATAAATACTCACTCTTTCCCACTTCATTTCATTACCAAAATATTCTCTAAAAATCTCTTAAAAATCTTATAAATTCTCAAGTGCTAAAGCTCCCAAGTTCTCAAGTGATTAAGCTTTCTCAAGCTCCCTCAAATTCTTCAAGCTCTCAAGTTCTCTCAAGTTCTCAAACTCTCTCAAGCTCTTTAACATTCTAATATTTACATTCTTGTTAATTTTAGTTTAAAAATGAAGGCACACTCTTTCTCAATAAGCAGTAGTAATCCTTTTTCTTCTAGATATAATGTTTTAGATTTGAATAGTCAAGAATGATATGATTTGCATTTGCCTTTATCCGACACTCCAATACTTCTATTCACACAATCAGAAACACCCTCCACGGATTTTATTGATTCTACTGATCCATCTTCTAATTCAACTTCTACTTCCACTGTCGAAGTAGCAACTTCCATGAAAGAGGAAAAATCTGAGGTTTGAAAATTTTTTTAAACAAAAACTATTAATGGAGTTAGGAAGGTTGTATGCAAGCTTTGTCCTGATGTTTCTTATTCATTTCCCAAAAATAAGGAACCAGCGCACTAACTAGGCACATTAGGGCAAAACACCTACAGGATTAACTACGACAAACACAAATTTTCACTTTTGATGGCACACTAACCACTTTAAGGTACAATCGTCAAAGAGATAAAAACTAATCTAGCTAAATATTTAATTTAAACTGAACAACGTTTTAATTTGAGAAAATGAAGCATTCACAAATTTTATTAAAACTACTCATATTCCCAAATATGATCCGTTCTATAAAGACTAAAGACACTAGTAGAGCGAAAATGTTCAGGGTTGTTGAAGAAAGGAAACAAATTTTAATTGCAATTTTTTTCTATACCACAAGAGATGTACTTACTTCTGAATGCTGGTAAGCTCTCAATGGATCTCATTACATAGTTATTACTGCACATTTTTTTGACTCTGACTATATTTTAAATAAAAAATGTATTGGTTTAAAAAAAAATCCTTTTCCTCGTAATGGTTCTAATCTTATTCAGACTATTATGAAAGTTATTAGAGAATTTAGACTTGAACCTAATTTTTTTTTCTATTTCAGTTGATAATGCTAGCAATAATACTGTTACAATTGAGCTTTTAAAAAATCATTTTAGACTGGTTTTAAATGGAAAACTTTTTCATATTAGATGTGTATGTCACATTATTAACTTGTATTTACAGGATGGTTTAAAATATATAGATACTTATATTCACAATTTAAGAAGTATTATTTTATTTATTAGAAGTAGTTGTCCAAAAAGGTAAAGCTTTAAACAAAGTTGTTCTAGTGTAGGCTTACTAATTAAAAGTTTACCTTAAGACATAAGGATCGCTAGAACTTAACATATAATATGTTGAGGAAAGTTATTTCTTGTCGGACTGCAATTGATATGTTTATTTCCACGGAATTTTCAGATATATCTATTTCTGATGATGAATGAAAATTTATTGGATTACTTTTTGAATTTCTGAAAAATTTGAAATAGTAACAAGATTATTTTTTGGGGTCTATATCCCGCAACTAATTTAGTTTTTTTACGAGTTAACTGAAATTACTGAACAATTTTATACATATCGAAATGATTCTTTTCTTCATGATATTAATGCACTTATAGAAGAAAAAATCAATAAGTATTTTAAACATTTTCTACTATATTTTATTTTGATACTATTATGGATCCTCGAATTAAATTTGAAGGATGTAAATATTTACTTGAAATTTTTTATAAAAAAATGAATTATCCTGATTATTTCTTAGCATGGAATAATACAAAGCATTCTATAAATAATATGCATGATTTTATTATTCTCAATTTGAAAATAAACAATCATCTCAACCTGCATCTTCATCTAAACTTAAAAGTTCTTTATTATCTAGTTTATTATCTGCATCCAAAAGATCAAGAAGCTCAGACTCGTTGAATAAGCTTCATTATTATTCTACTCGTGCTATAGCTCCTGAGATTGATGAAGACTCAGGATTTGAAAATTTTGACTTGGAGGAAATCACAGGAATCAACATATCATGTGTTTTCATTATGACGGATGATTTACTAACCCCTCATGCCTCTACTGTACCTTCAGAATCTGCTTTTAGTACAGCTGGACGAGTGCTGACTGATACAAAAAACCGCCTCACGTCGGAAGCCATCAAGATGAGCATCTGCAGGAAGGATTGGCTCGATGTGGAGATGAAAGTCAAAATAAAACGGTAGATGAAATTATTGAAGACTCTCCAGAATATGAGTGAAAAAATAATGACCTTTTGTATCTGTATTTGTGTCAATTTAAACTTCAATTTCAATATATATACTACATTTGTAATTTTACCTTTTTATCGATATTTATTCATTTGTATTTGTATCAATTTATCCAATCTATTGGATTGTTAATAAAAAAAAATTTACATATGTATTTTACAACTTGTATCAATTATGTCCAAAATTGTGAGATTTTTTATAGATTTTTAAGAATTTTTTCCAAGTAAAAACTTCTTTTTATTTTTTTATAAAAAACTCGGGCTGGTTCGGCCCGACCAGGTCTCCGGGCCGTGCCCGAGTCTCACTTAGGGGGATCGGGCCCATGCCGGGCCACCAGGGATTTGCGCACGGTCGCAGGCTTGACCCGGTTCGATCTTCAACCCGCTGAGTAGGGGACGGGCCCGACCCAACCCAGCCTGTTTTCGCACCCCTAAAGAGGTGTTTATTCATTTAATTTGATGATGGTACATGTTCTGATTATTGAAAACCATTTAATTTCAGCCGTTGGATTCTCCATTTGTGGTAGGGATTGGAAAGGAAATTATACCTTAAAAATGTAAATTGCAAATTACATATACTTTCCATTTTCCGTTTCTTCGACACTAGTAAATGTTAACTAACAAATTCTCTTCCCACCTTATTGCATTCCATGCTTTATGTCTATAACAAATTTAGAAACCAATCACACAATTTCTTTTTCTCTTTTTTCTCTTCTTTTTTCTTTTCCCCGTTGGAAGAAAGCATCTAAGCATACATCACAGCCTCCATAACAATGAGGAAAAGAAAACCTCAGTGTTAAGAAAAAACAGAGAGAACCTCCAATGAGAAATACAATGAACAACTCAAAATTATGTTTATAGTGGTTAAATCCACAAAAGGAGGATTACAAAGAGAGAGAAGCAGCCTCACTGAGGAATAGAGAAACTCCAATGATGAAGAGACTTCAAAAAAAATACGATAATTATAACTATACAATTCTAGTTGGCTCCACGCTTCGCACATAAATCACATGTCTCGAGAAACTGCCTTGTGAACTCAAATGCAATGCGTGTCCATATATGAACCTACAATCATCCACGAGCAAAGAAAGTAGTGATCTGTCACATAGCTTTAGATTCAATTTAAGACAACAATGTAGCATTTTCCGCGGTATTTTGGATCGACTAGTTCAATTAACAGACAATGTACAAGCTCTGCATGCCCCAGTACAACAAGGACTTACATATGATCGAAGAACCAGAAGAGAGTTACGGCATTTGAGTCAAAAAGATAATAACACACCCCAAAATGTAACACAGAAATCAAGACGGTAGTGCTCCAGGAGTAGTATTTACGAATTACAGAAACATGAGATTCTTCACCATGCCTTTCAATTCTATATGAGAGGATTACATTTTTTAGAAAGCAGGCAGGGAACAAGCTAATCAGTGCCGAGGACTTGAACATGAAAAGGGGAGCCGCGACAGAAGATAGGCCCCTCGGATGAATCAGTTCTAGCACGAGCACGGAGAACATCAGTAGCATCATCTATGACCGCAGCAGCCAAGAGTGTGTACTCCCCTGGCACAAGGAAGTAGAGCGAGAATGGATGCATCACCTCCTGGAGAGGAGGAACCTCCAAGCTAATTCCACTAAGACTGCCTACAGAGACATAAAAGTAGACAAAGTTGAAGGAGAGGGTGGCAGTAATCATGACACACACACACACACACACACACACACACACACATTGGGAAATACATCAAGTACAATTTTCAAGTTGAAGAAAACATCAAAGTAATTGCTGTGAAAATCTTTTCTGCTTTTAGTTTAGGGACAACAGTTTATAAAGAATGATTTGCATACAGGAGAGGGGGGGGGGGGGGGGGGGGATGTAAAAAGTAACCTAGAGTTGTAGTTGACAATTAGAGACTTTTGTTAAACATTTTCGCAATGCAAAGAAATTTCACCATTGTCAACACTTTTATTATCAGGTAGAAGGAATTATTCACTTACCTGGTTGTTTTTTCTTTTCTCCTGAATGTCAATGCGCACAATAAGTAAAAGGGTGATTTGGAGAGAGAAGCATGCACAAGTAATATTTGGCAATTACCAAAAACTGAGAAGTAATAACACATTTTGTATAGGTCCATGCGCAGAAAAAGAACATTAACACTAACAGTTTGAGCATAAATAGATGGCTTATTGAAATAGTTTCTTTTTCATTCCTTGAGTAGAACATGAATGACTTACAACCGACTGATCGGATTATAAAAGATGGAAGTAAATAGAATAGAGGATTAATGGCAAAATTGTAATACTAGGCGACTTATTTGTTTTCTAAATTTGTGGAGGTTCATTAGACAGGTAAGTCCTATTGTAATTATGTGTTATGATAATCTTGTTGAAGTTAATTATGCTAACACCTCTCTAGTACAAGTGTTTTGATTCAGGTCAAAAGTCAAAATACGTAGATGGAGGTTGGATGAACTCTGCTTACAATGCTAAATCAAGATTGGGAAAAATGGTTATGCAAAGCTCCTAAAGAAAATCTTGAAGAGATCAAATTGGAGTTCAAGTCATGAAGCTTGGAACTTTTTTACTCAATTGGACTTTATTTTAAGAGATCAGAAAAGCGATTTGATTTGGCAGTAGTTTTCATATTCTATCTAGTTTCCCAAGTTATTTGAATTCATTTTCTTGAGTTCATGTCCTAGGTTCAACCCAAACCCCGTCTAGTTTGAATCAACATGTTTCTCATTCATTCATTGACTTTAATCTGGTTCAATCCCAATGAATTATGGTTGAACCAATATGTTCTATAATGAAAACATCATTTTACATACTCTTGTTTGGCCGCAAACTCGCTCGGTTCATGCCAAATTTTGTTTTGTGCATATCTTTCATATGTGCAGTAATGGTTCGACCAAGCAGTTCATTTGGTCCAAACCAGACTTGAAATGAGTATTGCTTCTTATAGGCAGGGGTGGATCCGTCCGCTGTTCTGACCAGCAATACACTGGCTTAAGTCGAGTTCTAAGTTGTGCCAAGCGATTGAACCAATGGATGAATCCATTTGCTTGGCTTAAGAGGCAAAATTTAAATTTGAGTTATCATCTATATCAATCACTGTGCCAACATCAGATAGCACAAGATCATTGACCGAACCAGTTTGGATAGACTCAATCAGTGAAACTGATTGGTAGTGTTTGACTTGAGGGAAATCCAATCACTTCACTTGCAAATGGATTGGTGGTTAAGAAATCCAATCCCTTCTCTGGAAAGTGAATTGATGGTTGTAGAAAAGTCTAGTTTCCACCTGAAAACAAAGCTAATAAAGGAATGGTTTTAAATCCTAAAGAGGATACCTTTAGGTACTCGAGTACGGAGATGTGAGGATCACTATACATCGTCATGTCATCTTCAATATCTCTCTCCTCATCTCTCTCTCTTAAATCTCTGTACTTTATTACATGTGTTATATGCTTTTGTATTGATATTTTGTTTATTATTTTCTGATTACTTTCCATACTTGTACCATTGAATTAAGCCAATTAAGAATTGGGTATTATTATTGCTGGGGCTAAATTCCGCGAAACACCCCTGTACTATCAGGGTGTTGCACCAAACCCCCTGAGCTATAAAAAAAACTTGCACATTGACTTTCTAGACTATAACCCCGTTAACTTTTCCTTCCAAATAAGACTTGCTTTGCACGTGACCCACTTAATTCTTCTAATTACTTTAGTAACTCATTCATTTTTAATTAAGTTGTTTTTAATTTCAATTTTCTCCTAATCATCTTCTTTTTAGGAAAACCCCAAATAGTAGAGAGGAGAGAAGCAAGAGATTATGGTGATGATAGTAAAAGGAGTAGTGGGTAGAGGAGAGGAATAGAGGGGTTTGGAATAAGTTAGGGTTCACATTAGCAAGTGATTTTAGATTGGGTGGTAATGGTGGAGATGGAGGTGGTGATGGGTTTTAGGAGGAGGTGAAGGAGGTGGTGGTGGTGGAAGTGGAGGAGGTGGTGGGTTTGAGGAGGTGGTGGTGAAGGAGTCGGTGATGGCAATGGGTTTTAGGGGCAGAATGAGGAGGAGGAGGTGGTCGAAGTGGCGGCGGCGGCGGCGGTGGTTGTGAGTTTGAAGAAGAGAAGAGAGATGGAGAAGGAAGTGGCGGTGGTGGGCTTGAGGAGGAAGAGGCGGCGGTGATGGTGGAGGAGATGGTGAGGAGGAAGAGGCGGTGGTTGGGGGAGGAGGTGGCGGATGAGGTGCTAGTGGTGTTTATTTTAAAAAAATTAAGTTCAAGAAGGGCATGTGCTCGGCACGTGGCTCTTTTAATGAAAAAGTTAACAATATTAAAGTTCAAGGCGATGTGCAAGTTTCATAGTTCAGGGGGTTTGATGCAACACCCCTGCTAGTGCAGGAGTGTTTTCCGCAATTTGCCCTGATTGCTAATTCATTTTGAAATCTTCAAACCCCCCCCCCCCCCCCCCCCCAATTAGGGTTGTCATATTGATTTTGCAAGAGAAATGTATGATGGTCACAATAAAATTGCAATCCAGCATTACTCAAATAAAATTGCAACCCCAGTTAGCATTTGCATTAATTATTGTAAGATTCAGTTAATGGCCTTATTATAGGAACAACAATTGCATCACCAAGACTATTCAATCCCCTATGATCCTCTCTCAATTGAACTGTTAATGGCCAACTCCCAAGTAAATTAACAATTACCATTTCCTCTTTTTACTCCTTTAATCCAAGTTCCTTTTGGTCTACTTACTTTATATTATTTTTTACTCGCTCAACACATGTTCCTTTTGTTACCTTGTAGCCACCCCCCTGCAATCCTAGCTCCTCCTAACTATTGCACACCATTCAATCTCCCATCTCAAGCAGTTCTCCTTCAACTTATCCACAATTAAATTTAACCTTTAATTGCTAGTGAATTCACTATTTCATACTCTATCCTTGCACATTGTCACTCATCCATCTAAATATTTCGATTTGGGCTGAATTAATTTTTTGGGGGCATGTTTAAGATGGTTGATCATATTGTAACCTTAGAAAATTGGTCTTTCAACTCTATGCACATTCAGAGGGAGTTCTCCACTAGGCCATCTTGCTTTCATTCCGTGAACAAACATTTTCTTCAATTCCTTTGTTGCAATGAATGATTAATCCTAGGGAATAGAAAACCTTTGTCATTTCTTGGACGTCAATGTTAACTACACCCTGTTTACTTCTCGCAACAAAGGTTACTTTTTGTACAATTTCATCTTTGTTCATTTAATTATTAACCCTCAACTGAAAGTTATTCCTTTATTTGTACTTAGGGTTTTGTTTTCTTACCGACACCTCAAAATCTTTCCTAATTCCCCATTCACCCCTGAAATTTTCATGATTCCATATTATCACTTCAAATTGTTTAAGTTGGAACAAAATCATACATTTCATCATTCACTTTATTTATATGTTAGAATGTACTGGGAATGTTCTCTGACTTGGGTCAGAATCCATTCAAAAGAAGCAAATGTTGCCAAATTGCCTCTCATCTTCTTCAAGTTCCTTATAAAACCCACTCAAAAGCTCTTTGCATAATCTTGAGAACCATCATGAAATCCCAAAATCTCTCATTCTCAAATTCCTGTAAAATGATGAAGACTTAGCATTCAACACCAAATTCATTAAAAAAACAATAAAATCTTTATGCTCCATTTTTCACTCAGCTTGAAACCCATCACCCTAATTCATAAATACCACATCCACCTCTTTTCAATCCTCAAAATTGAGAAATCACTCTTCATGATGAGGACATCACACAACCGTTAGTTGTCTTTTATTGTCTTAGTTTATTTTTAAGTCTAGTTTTTTTATTGTGTTTTAGTACCACATCGATTATAACCGAGTAGTGTCATTTTATAAAACTTATAAATAGCCTCAGTACTTTTTATTCGGTAAACAATGATAAATTAAAATTTTTAATTTAAATTTCTTGAGCCATTGAGTTCTTGAGATTGGACTGTGAAGCCCTTGGTGTAAGGAGTGCGAAGCCCGTGGTGTAAGGGGTGCGAGCCCAAATTTATCTTCTTTATCTTAAACCCTGATTCCATTTTCTTATTCTTCTTCCAAAACCCTAATTTTAAATTCTACTGATTTAAAGGTGATTGTGATCCTCCTTTGTTACATCAATTTACTATCACGGTCAGGTTGTATTACATCAACTTGGTATCAGGACTTTGGTTGCAATCTCCTTCAAAAACTTTTCTTCTCACTTCTAAAACCCTAGCTTCTCCCAAACACTAGTTCTTTTTCTTTCTTAAAAAAAATCAGCAAAATCAGAAAAAAGAAAGAAAAAGAAAATTAAAAAACTAGTCTGCTCTCAAAAAAAATTATTGTTCACAGAAAATCTTTCGAAATTCATCCAAAATTTTCATAACTTATTGTTTATCTTCCTTCTCCAAAAAATTAAAAAAAAAACCAAAATGTCTTGTACATCTTCTTTCCTCCATTAAACCCGACAATCCTAACCCCATCTCACCGCCTCACCACAGCCCCTTCCACCTCCCACCATGCTCTATCTTCTCCCCTCGACTGTGACCAACCACCAACACCTCAACCATGGCAGATCACCTCCCGCCACCACGACGAACTCACCAATCTCAAGAAAATCCACTGCCGCCTCAGTATCCCGCTGCCTCCAACTTCATCATCAGTCTCGCCATCTCCACCAACACCACCTACCCGCCACCAAATCATCACTTCACCATCACCATCAATAACAACACATCAATAACAACACATCAACACATCTTTACAAGATCCAGTCGTTGATTTCCTCCACCGTCGTCATGATCCCCCACTCATCGCCGCCGACCAGTTCGAGGTCTTCGCCGGCGCCAGATCTCCTCCTCCCCCTCGTTTTCACCGCGAGAGCCGCCGCCGATCACTGAGATCCAGATCCAGCCTGTCACTACCACGCCATGTCGTTGCCGCAGACATCCTCCCCTTCCCACGAGTGCGCCACCACCATCTCAGGTGCACAGAAAACCCGACTCGGGTTGGATTTGGGGTTAAATTGAATACAGGTTTAAATTTTCAAACCCAAGTGAACCCGACCCGTTTTGTTGTGGATCCGACCCCACTGTTGTAGACCCAACCCGCTACGAGCCGATTGGTTTGAGCCAACTCTGACCGGTTCAATCTCTGACGTCAGCGGCTTTCCTGCTGACGTCATCGAGCCGATCCTCAGTCGCCAGCTGTCGGCTCGAGCCGACTCGGAGCTGTCGGCTCAGTTCGAGCCGACCCGAAGTCGTGGCTCATACCGAGCCTATTCGGAACAGTCAACTCAACCGAGTTGACTCACCTGACTCACAGTTCAAATTCAATTCAGATCTTCTGAAGGTCATTCTCTTCCGGAGGTTATTTTGAGCTCGTTTGAGCCAACATTGAGCCGTTTTCAAAGTAGTAAATTTGTGAAAGTCAGTACTACGTGTCTACAGCCTTCACATCCAAGTTTGAGCTTCGGTCGTCTACCATATTCAACACAACAGATCAGCGCACAGCAGTCTAGAAGCCATTTATCGCCCATTCGGAGTTCATTTCGAGCTCTATTTGAAGCGTTAGGTCCGTAACTGAGTCATAGAACCAGTGAAAAGATTTTACAGCATTGCAACAGCAAAAAGGCAGTGATTTTTGGGTAACTTCTAATCTTTATATAATTAAAGTTTATTCATAAAATTTCACTTTTGTGGAAGTTATATAAATAGTGATGTTGATAAGAAGGACGTGAAAGGGATATGTATACGACTGTCCCGCTTTTTTGGGGTTCTCATGATCGTTATGGATACGAGGATTGGGAAAATCATCTTGAAAAATTCTTCAGTTATTTTCCTCTGACATCTGAACAGAAGTACCGTTATGCCCAAATGAGACTGGTTGGGGAAACTTTTTAGTGGTGAAAAAATAGTCATATCGACTGTCGAGATTGGTTTGTTTTACAAGATCTTTTTCGTACTCGGTATGCTCCACACCTCGAGAGGACACAATTTAGCGAGTTGGTCGCTGAATATAAGGAGATCCTAACTGGCATGGAAAAGATTCTAGACAGCATGACAGTTGAATATCCAAAACCAGAGCCAGAAGTTGATGTTGAATCAGAACTAGGCCAGAAGTTATTGCTGAATTGGTGTCACTGCAAGAAGATATTTCCTCATGACCCACAGAAGTTAAAGAGCTCCCTATTGAAACCCTTGTAGATCTTTCAGCAGAGCCTACTATGGAATGAGTACCATCTTTGGCAACTATGAGGGCCTCATTATCCTTGAGATCGTATGATGAGTACGACCTCTTGCAGATATTTCTACAGGAGATAATTTCACAGGAGATTGGAACCTTAATATGTGGGTTAGGTTTCAATGGAGTTGAGTTGACTTGTTATACTGCATGTATCCTACTCGAGCTACCATCGACCGCAGCCGGTCTGTCACGGAAACCAGTTTCACCTCCACCACATTGGTCTCAATATGATACACTAGTATTGATTCTTCGACCATCACCATAGCCCGATTGAGATGCTTCATAAGGGGAGCCCTCACTCGATAGGGTCGAGTATTTCCTACCCCGTAAAAAATGAGGACATCACACAAGTGCTAGTTGTTTTTTATTGTCTTAGTTTATTTTTAGTCAAGTTATTACTTCTATCGTGTTTTAGTACCTAAGCCTATAAATATGCCTCAATACTTTTTATTTAGTAGACCATGATGAATTAAAATTTTCCAGTTTAAAATTTTTTAAGCCCTTGAGTTCTTGAGATTGGGGTGTGAAGCCTATGGTGCAAGGGGTGTGAAGTCCAAACTTATCTTTCTTTCTTATTTCCTTTTTTTGTTTCTTCTTTCAAAACCCTAATTCCCAATTTCTAATTTGAAGATGATTGTAATCCGTCCGTTTTACATCACTTCAACATCAAACTCATCAAAATAAACTTTTTACAAGATCCAAGATTTTCCTTCTCTCTTTACCTTTATCTTGATCCAAACCCACTAAACCTGTGCACAGTAAACAGTATATATATCCAAAACCCAAACCCTTCACATCCACAAACTACGTATCATCCCCTTCTTAGTTCCATTAGCTTTTTCTAGAGAGGGGGGGGGGGGAGGAGGGGGGAGAGAGACAAAGTAATGATTTGGGGGGAGGGCAAACTGCTATCATCAATCCATTGAGGTTAATTTGGTATATTTACCCACCCCTTTACAAAACATACAATGATTAATGGTGGGTGGATTTTTGTCCTAACTTAAAAGATTTCAAATGTTAAAATGAAAATCTATAAAGATTTCAGGAGTGAAAAAGCAATTAGCAAAGATTTCAAACATCGATTGGAGGAAAAAAAAATACCCTTCTTCCTGCAAACTATTATTTCTCTGTTGTTATCAACTAAACACAATATTAGGAGCAAATAATATGACCAACAGCCAACCTCATCCTGAATATATATACTAATTCCATCCTCACGATGTGATGATGTAACAGACTCAATGCAAACCCTTTATGTAACCTATGGTGGTAGGTGAGGGATCAATCTCTTATTGTTGTCACACTAGTTTCTTGCTGGATACTGATAAAAACCACAGCTGTAATCTCCCTCGGAATCTATCACAAGCATTCTATATCAATAAAACAATTTCAAGAGACGTTTCTTCTCCCAAATGATTCAAATATTCAAAGACAACCTATATTGGAATAAATATTCAATGCCAGATAATTGTTTGTCAGAAATTAAACATGGAAGCAATGAAATTTGTTTCCCAAAAATCTATTCATAATACATTTTAATACAACCCCCGCCCCCCAAAAGGAAAGCAATTAACAAAAAACAAAGAAAAAAATAAAATAAAATTCCTGGTGCTGCCTCTGGTTGAATTAAAACTGAGAACAGGATCAACCATCTACCGTTATGGTGACAGTGAGGTTGTTTTCAGAAAAAAAAAAAAAATTCCGATAAGATATAAATGCCTGAGAAATAAAATGTGAATGTAAAATGTCCATAAAGTTGAGGGAAAATTTTATAAGACAATTACACAAGCTGCCATGCTTTATGACTCAGAAATTTGAGCCATGCATGTCAAGATGAATATGTTCCAATCAAGTAGAAAATATGGTACGAGAACATTGTGCAATTAAGAGACGATATGTCCAACACATGAGTGTGCTGAAATTAATATTACAAATGAATTATTGGCAATATGATGAAGGATCAGACAGGAACTGAGTGCATCGATGCTTTGATGGATAGTTACAGATTTGTTGTAATTGAGTATAAGATGAGGAAAGATACTTTGAATGGCCTGAATATGTGCAATGGAGATAAATGAGTTTGTCAGGAGAGAGAGATTCTTCCTGAACGAGCTTCTTAGGACTGAGAAACTGAAAAGGACCAGGATGGGTAGTAAATAAAGATAAGTAGTCGCTAATAGAACAAGGAGATGGGACTTATGTGGAGAATGGAGAGAACATAGGTTAGCCAATCCAAAGATTCAGTGCGGGCACATGGGCATGTATGTACAAGAACAGGATTAATTTGACCTCAAGCATACTCATACAAAATATAATCATCCAGTTTCCATAGAAGAAGCAACTTACGTAGTATAGCGCTCAACCCCTCACACAACCCCTCAGAAAAACATAAATTCAATGCACAATGTAGCTGAACATGTCATTTGAATTTAAAACTACGGTTGTGTCCATATGGATACTGAGGGTGCATGCACAACCAATTATTCAAAAGATATCTAATCAAATAAATATTGAGCAGAAAATGTGTACATAGGCATATCAAGGGTGCATATAGATAAAAAAAAAAAAAAAAATCAAGTATTGAAACCAAGAATGAGATATGCCTTCAATTCGAAAAAAGAAGAAGAAGAAGAAGAAGAAGAGAATGGAAAAGAAATATACCAGCCCACAGGACAGTAGCAGTGGTTCCTTCAGTGCAACTCTCGCCTGCTACATCTCTACAGGTTATACTTAGGCTCATTTGGATCCTGTCCTTTGTGTTATTGCGGACGTATACCTCCATGTTAGTCATTTCATGAGCTGATATAGAACCATCAGACCTTACAACACTTTTGTCACCACTATGACCAGAAAAGCTGTCTGATAAAACAGTTTCCGTATTGGACTCTGCTGGAGTATAAGCACCCTCCGGTTTATGTACATGTTTTGCTAATCTGAATTCATAGGTTAAAGGGTCAGGCAGTAATATGTCCATCACTGAAGTCTGCAGTGCAGCTTGTGTAGCATCTTTGATATTCAACTCTCCAGAGCTGTTCCGCCCAGATTGCCATCTTACTTTTATTTTGAGATTAAGTTGTTGATTGAAGCATTCAGCTCAGCTTTAGTATTCAATTCAGACATACTTGAGACTTTACTGCCTAAAGGATCCTTTGCTTGCTTGTCCTTTGAAAAGATGGAACCATCAAGAACAGGTAGCTTAAAGTGCTCCAAAGGTATTAGTACCCGTGCAGAGTAATCACGATCAATTCTAGTTTTAGGGCACCCAAAGTCAGCAGCATCATGGTCTTCCTTAGTCACTTGGCTATTTAACTGGACAGATACATTAACCTCAAATGCAACATCAGTTGGATTAGACAACTCAAGTTCAAGAAGATGCAATCCCCAACTTCTTCTGTATGGATCAAACTTCACTAATTTATCAGCTCTACCATGAGTATAGTTTTTGTCAGTAGTATTTTCAGCAATAGAAACAGTTCTTGGCTGGGTCTTGCCGACATGTGCAGGAATTTCCATTGACAAAAGGCGAGCTTTCACAAATCGCAAGCCTTGTAAGACAGACACATTGAATGGAACAACCAAGCGCCTTCCTGGAGGCACAGGAAATTCTGCATTTGAAGATTCACTGGAATTGGATAATGGACCTGGAAAACCAAAAAAGAATTATATTAATTAAATTATCTCATTTACCTAACAAGAAAACTAAAAAGAAGGATAATGCTGAAAGTATTACTTTCTCTAGTAAAATGCCAATTTGGAGTGCAAAAGGACCAAATAGGCAAGAAAGTCTAATGAAACATGTATCTGGATTTTTCCATATCAGTAAACAACTTGTTAAGTATTAAAAACCCATGAATAATGGATGAGATTTGCAAAACAACAGACCTTTTTACAAATTATACAGAAGTACATGGATAATAAAAGAAACAAAGATAAGAATTAAAGAATTATTGGTCAAATATCAATTGTTCTCAAACAACAACGAAGGAAACACAGGTAGTCAAAACTTCATCGATATCATAGGAGATGGATCAAATATCAAAGAAAGCCAGAACATAGAAGGGTTTGAATCGAGCAGGACAACTGTGTGCCAAAATACCTATCAGCCAATACTCGGTAGGCAGTATAATCTGTCACAAGCATTGATCAACTAACTAATTTACTAAACAAACATTAAGGATTAATTTCCATTTCCATTATGAATAGAACATTCATAGGAATGATAACTATCCATTCAATTTACACCTTTAGGGACTACCATATTTAGATGATTTAAATTTCTCCCTAGTTCCGCACACTTGCATAGGACCAGTAACTTAGTCCCGCTAGAGATAGTGTGACAGTCTAAAAACTGGCTCAACTCATTGAGGCTTGACATTAGCTTGATATTACCAGTAAACATATAGTCAATTCTCATGTAAAGCTTTCTCAATTTGCCACAGCTGACCACACAGCAACAAGGATTGGAGAATGATGAAGATATATGATGAAATCAATGGAGGACTTTGTTCTGTGCTGGAGAAAGGCATTTTAACTACAAGAAGCAAAGCATAGACATATTTCTTTTTTGCCCACTCTTCCACATATCTAGTTTTATAATGATTGGTGAGGTAGATAAAGAGGTATATCATACTTGTGATGTCATTAGTGAGCCAGGTACCTATATAGGGCATTATTTCTTTCTAATGGAAGGCTGGCATCTTCTAATACTGAAAAAAGGATGTGTCTAGCATGCAGCATGAAAATAACATTTTAGCACAAAATTAGAGGTGGAAACAGGCCACAGGATCAAGCCGTGCCTAGTCATGCCCAGAAATGGCCAAAGCATGTATTCGCAGGCACAAGCACATTCTGGGTCGATGCAGGCCTAGAACTTTAGGTGTATGCCTTAATCCATAGGGAGTGGTCTTTTAGGTGTATACACTGGACTATTTGTGCCCTCATTTTGCTTTATTATCATTTGTGGCCCTTTCCTCATTGCACTGTCCTAAATCCTAACTATGTTACAGGACACTGTTTAAATGAGTGGGACACTCGCGTTTGGGAAAACTTTCAGAAACCAACAACGTATGTTTGGAAACTTCCGAAAGACCCGCCTGTTACTATAAACTAAAGGAAATCTACATTTTGTGAGCTTCTAACTAAAACTTCTAAGACCCTGTTTGAGTTTATTTCCAGTCCTCAAGGACTTCCAGTTTTGGCAGTTTCGTATTTGTCAGTTTCGAAAAATAAAAAAATCAAATCAAATACAAAAATATTTGTTTTAAAAAAAAAGATCAGGGACATATTTATCTCTCTAGTTGCCCATAGAACATCCAATATGTTATGTCAATTTCTAGTTCATTGTTCAAATTATAAGCAGCTGCTAATTAAATCATTTTACCAATTTCGTCTCATTATTATGTTTCCTTTATGAAATACAATAAAGAGAAAAAGAATCGCAAGCCTCAATCTATTATCACATTTACATACTTGGTTATTTAAAATAATATATACAAAGATTTATTTTTGCATTCTTTATTATTAAAAAATTGTCACACATACCGATGAAACAATTATATAGGACAGAAAGAGATACCTATCTTAGGCTATACTTGAGTGAGATATATGTAATAGCTAGAATACGTGAAAGTATTTTACAAGAGAATTTTATCACAATGTGTTAATGTCTGGAAATACGAAGTAGATGGAAATAAAGTAAAAGAATAATTGAATTAAATAGGTTGTTAGTGGCTCCCTTTCTTAGCCCTGCAAATCTGAATGTGAATACCCTGCTAGTATTTATCATATCAGAAAGGGAATAGTTTGAATGTAAATTCATAGCATTAGTAATATTCTCAATATGGTTGTTGATTTACTCCTTTATTCTTATGAACATACTATTACAAAGAGGAAAAGATCCAGCATTAACTAGTTAAGCAAAAAAGGCATCTTTGGATATGTAGATGACATTTTAGTCATTGAAGACCTTACTCAAAAGAACAATAATAACTAAATAATTGTCCTCACAGGTTTAGGTTAAAATGCATGACTATCAATTATCAAGAATGAGAAGTGAAATTGCAGCACAGATTCTAAATTAGCTGCAAGGAATTTAACATTAAGATTTTCCTC
This sequence comes from Agave tequilana, assembly GCA_038442645.1. Lineage (NCBI taxonomy): Eukaryota > Viridiplantae > Streptophyta > Magnoliopsida > Asparagales > Asparagaceae > Agave > Agave tequilana. The sequence continues at coordinate 85,995 of JAVJIF010008440.1, read as the reverse complement.
TCATGGATATGCATGGCGGAATATCATTTTGCTAAATAGATTGTATTGCGGTGTTCTTTATCCAAATGAAAATTTATATTCGTTGTCCTATAACATAGGATTAAATAAATTACCAACAAGACAATTACATTCAGACATTGAGTTGGAACCTGGAAATGCAAACTAAGTGTAATATTTGTGATGCGCGGGGTCATTATTACTAATGATAGAAAATAAAAAAGAATAGGAAAACAAAATGTCAAAAGCATGGAGGAAAAAGACAAATTTTAAGAATGGTAAAATAGTTACCAGCATAGTGAATAACCAACAATGGACTGCTTCCTTCCTTGGACGTCCTTCGCGAATTTCCAGAAGTGCTCCTGCTAGCATCATTGTCTGAGTCAAGCAAGCTAAGCTGCCAGGCTTTCATAGTTATTGGAAGTGTCACTTCTGCACCTGGCTTCAGAGGAAGAGCGGACCTTAAGTTTCATGAGCTATTGAAACAACAGAATCTTGATTTTTTCCAGCTAGGGATATATGTGCCTGCTCAACCGGCACTGTTCCAGCATTGGTAAGGTTGATCCAAATATCACGAATTTCACCTTCATACAAAATGGCAGAACTATCGCCTCCAACCACACGAGGCAATAGAAGTGGAAGAGTTGGTACAACAGAAATGCTTGGGTAAGGCACACTTTTATATTTGGTTGAGCCACAACATCTGAAAGGATCAGAAAGTACAAGACCTTGTGCTGCTCCAAGGAGCAAGTTATCAACTTCCTTAAAAAGGTGTTCTGTAATAACACCAAAACAGTGAACAATACATCCAGGAACTGAAACATGCCCAACTTTAGTAGGAATTCCTGACAGCAAGATCACCTTGGATGTGTTAGGAGGAAGACTCACACTTACAGGGAAAGCATCCACATTCCCAGAATGAACTGAAAGATAAATACTCTCAACCAATAAGTCAAAGCCACAGGGGTTTGCTAATTCAACCAAAACTTGAACTGGCTCCCCAACAATCCAAGTCAACTCCTGCTTACTGCTGTCAGTTGAACCGCCCTTGCTAAAAGGAGTGTAAATAAAAGGTCCGGAAGGAGCTGAACCAGTCCACCAATCTTTCTTTCCTGGATTCCGCTTTATGATATCCACTTGAGAAGGATGAAATGGAAATGAGTGTAACCTGAACAGAATAGACCAACAACAAATATTCATAGTGTTTGAAGATTTATGCTATATTGGTCGCTATGATCTGCCCAATTCCAGTTAAATGTTTGAGTATCTATTTTATAAACCATAATTTCTTAAGGAAAAGAAAGATTTCAAAATACTTAACCTTTCTTCGACAAGTTTGTAGTAAAAAGGTCCATCTACCACAATAAGCCAGGGGATGAAGGGATAAAGATTGAGCATGCATGTCCATCCCCAGGACAAATACAAGAGGAAAGAATCCTCACAAAATCAGTTACTATATGCAGTTAATCACAAAAGGAGACAAAATACAAGAAAAGATGATAACCTCACATAAAACAGAAACTATAACAAGAGAAAACTAAATAGTTTGATCCATGAAACAGTGTTAACACGAACTAAATGTAACATATATGTTCTTTTGAGTGAAACAGGTGTGACGATACTTGCTTCAGTTCAACTAACATGTACTAAGTTGAATTACCTTCTACCTTTCATAGTAAAGTGTGATAATGTCAATTTTACAGTAAGATGTAGTCTACAAAGAAACAGTAACATAAATGAATTAGTCCAGCATATATTACCTTCAAAATTCAAAAACTATTTCTGCCATTCAATCCATGCTAAACCAAGGCAACACTATTATGTCCTCTAAAACAAAATTTACAAAGAAATGACAGCTATGGATACCCAGACTGAAAGATATGAATAACAATACTAGAGAAGATTTGTTCCATATATCATTCTGTGGGAAAGAGAGGTTGCATAATAATCAAACAGGAAGATACCTAACAAAAGGAAGAGCTGGATCAGCACATCGTGTGCCCGGTGGAAGCCTCTCCGCAGAATTGGCAAGTGAACTTGCAAGACCACTCTGCCCCGCAGGTGTGATGAGCGGATAAAATGATCTAAGTAGACGAGCTGCAGCACTCCATGCAGCAAGAGGATCTCCAGCACGAACTGAAGACATCAATATTTCCCTCAAAACAACCATTTGTAGCGTACTCCATTGAGACTCAAACAAGGAGATTATTGACTGGGGATGCACCTTTGTGCCCTCTGTATGACTAGATCCAAATTCCTACAGTAAAAAAAAGAGAGAGAACAGGTTAACATCGGACAAACAGTATATATAACAATAGAAAGTATGACTGTCGATGCCCAAACTGCATAGCATATTATTTGTTGAAGTTATTTTGAGAATCAAATACTGGCAGTCTGAGAAACAGTAGATTCAAATCAAGTTCGCTTTTCAAACATGGTCCTTTGTACCCAAATCACTAATTGGCTTACTTTAGTGCTAGTCCCTATTAAATTGCATGATCATAATAAGCTTACATTGTGTGCGTGTGTGTGTGTGTGTGTGTGTGTGTGTGTGTGTGTGTGGGGGGGGGGGGGGGGGGGGGGGGGAGAGAGAGAGAGACTTGTGTCCTTCCAAAAGGATTTGAGACCAAATCCTTCCCACTCAAATACCAACATCCGACATTCGAATACAAAATCCACTCCGTTGAAGTTGATCTATATTATTTCAAGTATCTATAAACCAAAAATCAAGTGTTTTGAATACTTTTTGACCATGCATCAAGTAGGGGAAAAATGGACGACCTAAATAATGAGTTTGTTAGTTTATCGGTGTAGAACATTTAAAACCTAACAAAAATTGGTTTCTAGAAGTTTTTAAATGTTTAGATCATAATCAAATGGCTAGATAGAGAATTTGTATATCTAAAGACAAAGATCTAAGCAGCTCACTACTTTCAGCCGTCCATTTTGTGTCGCTTAATGGATGGGCAAAAAGTATTCAAAATACTTGATTTTTAGTTTATAGATACTTGAAATAATATAAATCAACTTCAACGGAGTATCTTGTATACGAATGTCGGAGAATTGTATTTGAGTTGGAAGGATTCGAGCTCAAATCCTTTTGAAAGTACACAAGTCTATCTCTATATAGACACACACACACACTATATATATATATATTATATATAGATAGAGAGACTTGTGTCATTCCGGAAGGATTCGAGGCTGAATTCTTCCTACTCAAATACAACCCTACGACATCCAAATGCAAGATCCACTCTGTTGAAGTTGATCTACATTATTTTAAGTAACTAAAAATTAAAAAACACGTATTTTGAATATTTTTCCCCATCCATCAAGTAGGCGCAAAATAGACAGCCGAAATAATGAGTTAGTTTAACGGTGTAGAATATTTAAAATCTAACAAAAAATTGGTGTGTGAGGATTTTTAAGTGTTTAGATCATGATGAAATTGTCGGATTGAGAATTTGTATGTCTAAAGACGTAGATCTAAGCAATATGTTATTTTTCGGCCGTTCATTTTGTGCCTACTTAATGGATGGGCAAAAAGTATTCAAATACATGATTTTTTATTTTTATTTACTTGAAATAATTTAGATCAACTTCAATGAAATGGATCTTGCATTCGAATGTCGTAGGATTGTATTTGAGTGGGAAGGATTCAGCCTCAATCCGTCTGGAATGACGCAAGTCTATACACACACACTTGGCTACTTCTAGAAGAATTTGTGGATGAATATTCCCACTCAAATTCAATGCTAAAGCATTCAAATATAAAATTTACTCCGCTGAAGTTGATCTACATTATTTAAAGTAATTAAAAATTAAAAATCAAGTGTTTTATAGTTTTCTTTTTCATGCATCAAGTAGGCACAAAACATATAGTCGAAAGTAGCATATTACTTAGATTTATGACTTTAGGCATATAAATTCTCGATCCGATCATTTGATCACGATATAAACATTTGAAAAACCTCGTACACCAACTTTTGTTAGGTTTCAAATAATCTACACGGTTAAACTAACCAACTTACTACTTCAGCCATTCATTTTACGCCTACTTAATAAATAAGCAAAAAGAATTCAAAACACTTGATTTTTAATTTTTAGTTACTTTAAATAATGTAGGTGAACTTCAACGGAGTGGATCTTGCATTTGAATTTCGTAACATTAAATTTGAGTGGGAAGGATTCATGCTCAAATCTTTTGGGATCTAAGTCTATCTCTATATATAGAGAGAGATAGACTTGGGTATATGTGGAAGGATTCGAACCCAAATCATTTCCACTCAATCTCAATCCCATAACATTCAAATACAAGATCATGATCTACAATGTTTAAAGTAACTAAAAATCAAAAATCAAGTGTTTTGAATACTTGTTTTCCATCCATTAAGTAGGCGCAAAATGGACGGCCGAAATAGCATTTTACTTAGATCTATGACTTTAGACATACAAATTCTCGATCCGGTCATTTGGTGATTATTTAAACATTTAAAAAACCCACACACCAATTTTTGTTAGGTTTCAAATATTATACACCGTTAAACTAATCAACTCAATATTTCAGCCGTTCAATTTGCCCTACTTGATGGATGACAAAAAGTATTCAAAACGTTTGATTTTTTATTTTTAGTTACTTTAAACAATGTAGATCAACTTCAACAGAGTGGATCTTATATTGAATGTCGTGGGATTGAGTTTGAGTGGGAAAGAATCGGGCTCAAATCTTTCTGCATGTACCCAAAACTCTCTCTCTCTCTCTCTCTCTCTCTATATATATATATATATATATATAATATATATATATATATATATATATATATATATATATATTATATATCATTAGTAGGGGTCCTGAACTATGTCACACATCTTTTCTTTGCTGATGATATATTGGTCTTTACAAAATCTAACAAATCATCTTCTAAAGAAATCAAGCACATGTTATGTGACTTAAAAGCTAAAATTGGGCTCAGTGTCAATGAAAGCAAGAGTAAGATCTTCTTTAGTAAAAGTTACTCTAATAAATCTCTTATCAATAATATCTTGGGCTTTTCTGAAGGGAGTTTATTTAAGTATCTTGGCATGCCACTCTCACCAACCTATTTGAAGGCTAACCAACCTATTTCAGGGCTAGACATTGCTCATCTCTCATTGACAAATGCAGTCAAAGATTAGAAGGTGAAGCATGAAGACATTATCTTTTCCTAGAAGATTGGAGTTAATCAAATCAGTAATATATGGTATTCTATTTTATTGAATTCAAAGCTATTCTTTCCCCATCTCTCTTTGTAGACAACTAGAGCAAATGTGTGCCTCATTTCTAGGAGTGCGAACGGGCTCGGTTTGGACCAGCCCGATCCCGAACCCGCCGGCCACCCGGGCCGGGCCGGGCCGACCCGGATTTTAAAAAAATAAAGTTTTAAATAAAGTTTTTTAAGTATAGTATTTGAAAAAAATAGATTTATTAAAGAATTTTTTTATTCACAATATTTCAAATGTGTAAGTGGTTTAGTTGGTCATCACACTCTTCTCACTAAGAAGAGGTTCATGGTTTGAACCCGGACACTCACATACCTTTTTGACATTTTATTTGAGGGGGCGGCGAGAGACGGTGAAGGCGGCGGCGGCGGCGGCGGGTGGCGGGAGGGGGGCGATAAGAGACAGTGGTAGAGGAGGAGGAGACGGAAGGGGCAAACGACAGCGGAGGGGAGGCCTAGAGGCAGAGGAGGGTGCGGAAGGCGGCCCGGGTTCGTCCGGTCGTGGGCCTCCCTACCCAAACCCGGGCACGCCCCATGTATGGGGCGGGCCCGGGCTGGGACTAGACCCTGGTGACCCAGGCCGTGTGGCTAGGCGGGCCGGCCTGTGCCTGTTCGCACCCCGCTCATTTCTCTAGAAAGGCAAAATGCAAGCATGGAGCATGTCTGCTATGTGCAAGCCAAAATCAGAAGTATTGGACTTAGGAATGTCTTTGATATGAACACAACTGCTAGTATCAAAAGGTTTGGAATTGTTGTTTGGGCTACATGGATGCAAAAAAAACTGTTGCGAAAATCATTCCATATGGGAAGCTGCTGTCCACCCTATGGACCTCTTGTATATGGAAAGATATTACTAATGTGAGGCAGATTATTTTATTGCATATGCATCAAGAGGATTCCGGTAAATGGGTATGGATGGCTTCACAAAATGACAATTCTCTTTTCCCTCAGCATGGAATATTGTCGGAAGTCCATCACAACCTTTTGACCTAAACAATAATGTGTGGTTTCCTTCTCACAGCCCCAAAATGGATTACTGTCTCCTCAAAGCCTTGAATGATGGACTTCTCACTGCAAATAGACTCAAGCATTTTTCAGTCATTGACCAGGACATTTGTGGTCTTTGTAGCAAGGAGCCAGAAACAATTTAGCACTTATTCTTCTCCTACCCTTATTCAGCACATATCTGGTTTTTTTGTAAATTGAAATTGGGTTTGGATCCTTCAGTGTCTTCTCTGCAAGATGAGGCTTTTAATATCAAGGAGAAATTCTCAAAGAAGAACAAATGTTATGTGTTAGCAAGGCTAGCTTTTGGTGGAGCTGTTTGGCATCTCTAGAAGGAAAGAAACATAGGATATTTCAACAACATAGGCAAAAGAAGATAATGGTTTTCAGAAGCCTATATGAACATATTAATCTATTGCGGCGGACATGCCATTGGAGAAGCTCTTCAGACAACAGGGAACCTGAGATTGCAAGCAACTGGTCCTAGTTTGGTAATGTATTGAGTGCAATGTTTCCCACTTCTATTAGCTTTGACTCTCTTTAGTTGTGGTGGATGGCTAGTCATCTCCCCACTCTATTAGAAAAGAGGAAAAAATATGGGCAGGCTTGCTTTGTATTGTAGCTGTGTTTTACTGTTTTATAATATAATCTCCTACCTTTCAATATGTGTGTGTGTGAGATGAACTATTCTCCTCTCTAACAGAAGATGGAATCCACTTCTCTCACATTTTTAGCCCTAAAATTTGATGCTGCATGGTTTGAGATTTAAAATAAACTTGTATAATATAAAACCAATTTAATGGCTAAAAAAGGGGGGGAAAAAAAAGCAAATGAAAATAATGAATAAGATCGATCAAATCTTTGTAGCCCTTTTTTGTCTTTTTTGACATGGTAAAATTGCCTCCGGTTTATGAAGTTCTTCCTCTGTCTTGGGAAGTTCCAGCACCCCATCATAATCCCAGATCCATGAGTGAGAAAATCATGGCCGACAATGCTCTCAATAACAGCCAATTTCCCCTACCTATACCGTCTGACGATGGCAAAAAAAGGGAGAGCCTCTGAGCATACACAGAGCACCATCGTCATTGTCATGGTAGACCACAGATGAGGACAGTGCATATGCCCTCTCGATACTTTTGACAAGCCCGATCAAGCTGCATCGTCTTCAATAAGATCCTAACCTTTTAAATTTTTTTACTTTCATTCTTCAATCAAACTATATTCGCCCAACTTTTGTGTGCTCAGAATTTTGAAGCCATTGCAGATTGATGGAGTATTCCATCATGTCAAAGTTTCTTCGATAAAAATAGTCCGTATATGCAGTTATGATATTAACAAGCGACAATTAATATCAAATGATTGGTCTAAAGTAACATATTGCTTAGATCTATGACTTTGGGAGTACAATTTATTTAACTAACTATTTGATAATAATCTAAATGAGTAATTGATGAAAAAGGGAGGCGATCGACGACAGAGATTATTCATTTGCTTCGTCAACTTATAAAGCGATTTCGAGAGAGGAAGAGAAATTTACATATGACCTTTATTGATTTAGAAAAAGCTTATGAGAAGGTGCCAAGAGAGGTATTATGGTGGACATTGATGAAAAAGGGAGTCCTCATCAAATATATTGACATAATCAAGGACACGTATGATGGATTAGTGGCTAATGTCAGAACTTATGGAGGCATGACAAGTGATTTTTCCATCACAATTGGATTGCATCAAGGATCTGAATTGAGTCCATTTTTATTTGCCATAGTAATAGATGTGCTTACTAGAACTATTCGGATGAGATACAGTGGTGTATGCTATTTGCTATGATATTGTCCTAATCGATGAGACGAGAGCTAGGGTAAATGCCAAATTGGAGTTATGGAGGCAAACTCTAGAATCTCGAGATTTTAGATTAAGTAGAGCCAAAACAGAGTATATATAGTATAAATTCAGTAAACAGCGAATCCGAGATTATAATATTGCGAGACTAGATGACAAGAAATACCGATGAGCAGTCATTTTAAGTACTTGATTTCTATTGTCCAAAAAGAGGGGAGATCAGTAGTGATGTCAACCATAGGATCCAAGTCGGCTGGTTGAAATGAAGGAACGCAACATGAGTTTTATGTGATCGCAACATTCTGTTATGAATGAAGGGAAACTTTTATCGGACTGCTATTAGGCCAGCTTTGTTATATAGCACAGAATGTTGATTATAAAGATATATCATGCCCAGAAGATGAGTGTAGCAGAGATGTGCATACTTCGTTGGATGTATGGTAACACGAAGAGAGAAGGTGAAAAATGAGGATATTCGTACTAAGATAGGCGTAGCCTCTATAGAAGAGAAGATGAGAGAAAACCGCCTACGATAATTTGGTCATGTGTGATATAGATCTATAAATATGTCAGTCCGGCGAGTAGAGCGTATCAAATTAGGGCAAGTTAAAAGAGCGCAGGGGAGACCGAAGAAAACATGAACGGATGTAATACGACAAGATATAGAGGCTAAAGTCTTAATGAAGGCATATTGCTCGATAGGAATGAGTGGAGAAAGCTGATGCATGTGTCCGATCCGGTGTAATTCTCTTTTGGTTCATGTAGCCTACCCCAAACACTTGAGACAAATGGCTTAGTTGTTGTTGTTGTTGTTATATTTGATAATAATCTAAATACTTAAAAACCCTTGCACACCAATTTTTGTTAGCTTCCAACTGTTTTACACCGTTGAAGTGTTTAGGTCATCCATTTTATGCCTACTTAATGCATAGGATAAAACATTTAAAACACTTAAACTTTTATTTTTGGACACTCGTAACAATGTAGATCAACTTGAACGGAGTGGACCTTCAACCTTTTCCTTCCCCTTAACATTGAGTTTGAATGGGAAGGGTTTGCTTTCAATCCTTTCCCAAAGGAGCCAACTCTCTTCTGTGTGTGTGAAATCAGGTTAGTATGCCAGTAACACTCTTCCCTGCTAGGGGGAGGTCCGGGTTTGATTTCCACTGTTGTTGAATGGAGATTGGGCTAAAGTAATTAGCGGGGGTGTGTCTTTACCTTTCATATGTGTGTGTGTGTGTTAGATATGTGTGTGTGTTGTGTGTATATATATAGAGAGAGAGAGAGAAAGAGACTTGTGTCTTTCCAAAAGGATTTGAGCTCGAATCCTTCACACTCAAATTCAACTTTCTGACATTCGAATAAAAGATATACACCGTTGAAGTTGATTTATATTATTTCAAGTATTTATAAACCAAAAATCAAGTGTTTAAATACTTTTTGCCCATCCATCAAGCGGCGCAAAATGGACAGCCGAAAGTAGTGAGTTGGTTAGATCTGTCTTTAGACATACGAATTCTCGATCCGGCCATTTCATTATGATCTAAACATTAAAAAACTCTACAAACCAATTTTTATTAGGTTTCAAATGTTCTACACCATTAAACTAACCAACTTACTATTTAGGCTATCCATTTCCCCCTACTTGACGTATGGACAAAAAATATTCAAAACACTTAATTTTTTGTTTATAGATAGTTGAACTAATATAGATCAACTTCAACAGAGTAGATCTTATATTCGAATGTCGAATGTTGGTATTTGAGTGGGAAGGATTCGTCTTCAAATCCTTTTGGAAAGACACAAGTCTCTCTCTCTCTCTCTCTCTATATATATATATAATATATATATATATATATATATATATATATATATATATATATATATATAAACTTGGCTACTTCCGGAAGGATTAAAGCATGAATCATTCCCACTAAAATTCAATGCAACGATATTCAAATACAAGATCCACTATGTTGAAATTGATCTACATTATTTAAAATAACTAAAAATCAAAAACTAAGTATTTTGTAGTTTTCATGTTCATGCATCAAGTAGGCACAATGGACAACCGAAAGTAGTATATTACTTAGATCTATGACTTTAGACATACAAATTCTCGATCTGACCATTTGATCATGATCTAACCATTTGAAAACCCTCACACACCAATTTTTGTGAGATTTCAAATATTCTACACCGTTAAACTAACCAACTCACTATTTCAGCCATTCATTTTATGTTGGCTTGATGAATAAGCAAAAGTATTCAAAACACTTGATTTTTGGTTTTCAGTTATTTTAAAAAATGTAAATCAACTATAATGAATTGGATCTTATATTTGAATGTTGTAGTATTGAATTTGAGTGGGACATGCTCAAATCCTTCCCAAAGGATCCAAGTCTATATGTGTGTGTGTATACGACTACTTTTAAACAAATATATATATAACATGTGAATAATTATGCCCCCTCTTGTTCTATACCCGAATTGTGTCCATCCCTCTTATTCTATCTCCTATTATTTCTATTAGAACTCTCAAATTATGAAAAAAACACTTTTAATTGTTTTTACAATACAAGTATAATTTAACCTCTCAAAATATATAATATCCCTCTTATCAGGGGTGGAACTAGGCAAAGCCCAATGTGGGCGGAGCTCACATTGCATTTTAAAATTTTATTAAGGCCTATCTGCCCATACTAGATTTTTAAACTTTTTTTCACGCCTATATAGTTTCTGGTCATTTGTATTTGCTCAGTGGGTTGAGGCCCGTACTGGACTTTTAAGAAAAGCTTTGAAATAGTCATTGTCTTAATTTATTTCAAGCCCAACTAACACCAATTCCAAGACCTGTGATTTCTAAGCCGGGGAAAGGCAACCGTAAGAACCATAATGCGACACATTATTTGATATTTTTCCTAAAGCATAGAGTTCAGAAATTCACTCTGGCTGGTTCTGGCTAAATAATAAATAAAATTTTCTTCATCTATTTTTGCAGTTGTAAACTTTTTATTTCATCATTGCTCAATCTAACAATAGCCACAAAATTATGTAACTTCTAGTTCTCTCATTAGTTAGATAGGTATTCTCGTCCTTTTATTTTTCTTTTGCATTTTTGGGGATATTTTGTATTTTTTGTCATATATGCATTTTTTTTATTACGCCCGCGCTAAGAAAAATTTCTATGTATGATACTGCCTCTTGTTCTATCACCAAATTGTGTCCTCCATCTGGTTCTATCAACTAATTTCTTTTATTAGAACTCTCAAATTATGAAAACTCCCTCTCTTTAATTTTTTTCTTTCTACGAATATAATTGGAACTCTCAAACTATATAATATATGATTAAAATTCTCAACACTCTCTTCTAATGTCTTAATATAATTTAGAAGCCTCAAATTATGAAAACTCTTTAATTCTTCTTTTTTCCGAGTTAAAACTCTCAAATTACGAAAACTTTTCCTCTCTAACTCTTTTTTTGTTATACTATAATCAGTTTTTTTTTCTTTTTTAACTGACTATGTGTTTTTTTTAATTATTTTGTGTGCTTTCTTTGTGAAGATTATTTCTCTTCTTCGTTTTCGCTCATTATTTTTTTGATACTTTTTATTTTTGTTTCTTAAAATTCTTTGTTCATTGTTTAATAAATTTTATTCATTTTAATTTCATGATTATTTTCTTTTTTATTCTGTATTTATTTTTGTTTTTATTTCTATTTTTAATTCCTTTTTTCTACAATGATGAAGCGAGAAGGTCAATATATTCGGCGTTGACCAAATATTACTATAATTTTGGCTATCTTGTTCTCATTGTCTTTGAGTGTCACCTTTCTTTCTTCGTAGGGTGACGGGACCAGTCAAGCCCTTTGATTTTATCAACAGCTTTAATTGCTCCAATCGAAATGGATCCTCTTGCAACGATCTCCCCTCAGTAAGCAGCCTTTATTCCAAGAGCAAACTAGATCATTCTAGACTTTTTACACTAATTCAATCTCAAAAGATTTATTTTTTGTCCTTTCTTCCTTAAGTTTATAATTTTATTGTTGAATTTTGCTGGTTTATTCGTCTGTCAAAGGTCAGATGGGTCATGCTTAATTCATACTTGAACATATAAAAGAAAAAATTATAAAGGTGAGTAAAATATCTCAAGTTGGCTTTGTTTTAGAACAATATTTGTCTCATGTTTATAGGATGATTTCTCACTTATACTAAATTTCACATATTTTATATTATTACTATATAAAAAGTTGAAGTGTCAGTTTATATCTTGCCCCCAATTCTCTACAAAATATACAAAGAACGCATAAAACTACCTTAGATACCTACAACTACATATTGAATATTTTTTAATTTTTTTCTGAATCATTCTTTTTTCCCAATAAATATTTTTCTTCTTTTTCAATTCTTTATTTGCCATATTTCTTCTATTATTATTTTTTATACAAGTCTATATTTTCTTTTTCCCAGGTATAGTTATCTTTATTCTATTTTACTTACTTTTATATTTATTTTTCATTTTTTTCTAGATTTTTCATGTTCCTTTTTTCTTTACTTTTAGGATTTTCCCCCCAACATTCTTTACTTTTTATTTATCCATTTTTCTTATTTTATGATTTTTTCTATTATTTTTTTGATTCATTCTGTTTCAGCCCATTGTTTATCTTTCATTATGATTGTTACTTTTACTCAAAAATCGAGTATGTTCTCTAATAATTTTTATTATTATCTCTTTTTCTCCTATTTTTTTAGTACGATTTTGTTCTATCTTTTTATAATTATTTATCATAGCTCACTTTTCATATTTTTCTTACATTGAAGATTTTTTTCATTTCTTTTTATTATTCTTTTGTTTATTTCTAGCTTTTATTATTTTTAATGGTTTCTTTTTTTACTTTTAAATTTTTCTTTCTTTCTTTTTCCGTTTTTTAATAGATTTGTTACTTTTAATTTATCATTATTCTTTTGTTTTTATATTTTTTTGAAATATTTTTGAGATTTTTCATTTTTTTATACACATTATATTCTCTGCTTTTTTTCTTAATTATATATATTTTTCATTACTTCAGAACTTTTAAGTTTTGATCTTTTTTAATTTTTTAAATATTTTTCTAAACACCTTGTATTTTCTACTTAACATTTTACTCAAAACAGCTACATATTCCTATTATTGCTACATTTTTCGTTGCGCATAAATTATTAGAATAAATTATAAAATATATATCACAAAATTGGATGAATGCAATCTGGTCAAGGATAAGTTCAAGGGTAAGCACAAAGCATCTGTGCTTGCTAAATTGGCTTTGAGGGGAGCTGTGTGGCACATTTGGAAGGAAAAGAATGGAAGATTTTTTTAGCAAAAGGCAAGACACAAGATTATGATATTCAGAAATCTATATGAAGACATGCATATCTTGCTGAAAACTTGTACCTGGAAACTAGGCATACTCCATCTTCAGTATATGTTTTATGCAATCGGGGGATAAATGTACCTGAGGTATGAGCCTTCTAATAACTTGTAAGTTTTTAATAGGTTAGAGTTAAAGGTGATGGCCAGTGTCCTCCCTTTTCTTATAATTAGTTTGCATGTATATTAGAGGTACGTATCATTTATAGTGTTTATCAGATCAATGAAATTTACTTTTACTTTTCAAATATACATATATATAGACACACACACCCTTGTGTTGCGCGCGTGTCCGAATGAAGATAGACTTGACTACTTCTAGAAGAATTTAAAAGGAAATCCTTCGTACATGCATACTATAAACATTTATGTGTGTCAGAAATACACATAGTTACATGTGTGTGTGGAGACACGCGCCACTTTCAGAAGAATTTAAAGCAAATCCTTGAAAAAAAGAAACAATGATGATAGGATATTCAAAGTGAAAAATCTACTGCGTTCAAGTTATTCATGTCAATTAGACTGCCTACACACCTAAAATCAAACAAATTGGATTTTCTTACCTATGCAAAGTAGAAATGGATGGTTGATGTTAAACTCTTTCATTAGATTAGTTACCTAATTGAAGTCATATTGATTTATGTATTAGGAGTCTTATAGTTATCAAATTAGGAGTCATATTGATTTATGTATTAGGAGTCATATAATTACCTAAATAGGAGTCATAATTTTTAATGTAATAGGAGTTGAACTCGTATTATTAGTTGTAGTTGTCTTTGCCCATAAATAAGAATATACGGAGAGGACTCATCAATCTCTCTAAAATCTTTTTCTCTAAAATTTTGGCAGTTGAAAATAAAATTTGTTTAGATCCATGGTTTGGAGCAAACAGATTGTTAATCCAAACCTTTGACCATGATATAAAAACTTTAAACCTTACATGCCAATTTTTGTTTGGTTAAAGCACTCTAGAGCTTGGATCTAAACAATTTGCTAATTTTGGCCTTCCATTTTGTGTCTACTTGATGCATACGCAAGAAACTTTTAAAAAGCATCCAAATTTTGGTTTTTTTAGCACTCTAAATAATGAAAATAAGCCATAAGCATGGTTTAAAACCTTGGATAAGTATAGGTATCAAAAAGTTTTAAGTATCAAAGTCATTAATATCAGATGCTAGTGTCGGCTATATCAGCAATATTGGCGCTCAAAATCAACCAGTACAATGGAGTTAAAAGGGTACCTGAAAACTCAATATGATATTGCTGATATATATATTAGAATCGACTGATAGGAGAGTGCATTTTAAATTTAAGCGCTCTCTCCTACCTGAACGACAAATATTTCAAATCATGACCATAGGGGAGTGTACTTTAAATTTAAGTGCTCTCTCCCCCTCTCTGCCTCGCCCACCCAACTCACCCCCATTCCCCCATCCCTTACCTCTAAATGAATCATTCCTACTAACCTATCTCTCTCCGCCGCTGCCCCAAAATTGACCTATGGTCTAGCCCCTATTCACTTCACACAAGGAAGGGGTGAGCCATATTCTTTATTAGAAAAGGCAAGCAAATCCAGAAGGAAGGTTGTTATCTCCTCGGCCTTCTTTGTTTTCCATGAAAGTGTAAACACCAAAACTTAGCAACTTATTTTTGGCAAGCCTCCCTACTTTTCTCCATATAATAGATTTTCTTATTATGAAGGCAGGAAGACGTCGGTGGCCTAGTCTGAGCGTTGAGCAAATATCTTAATTGAATAGGTCTCATGCGCCTCCGATCCACCCTGCTCCCCCCCATCCCTTCTCTCACACCCTCCCTCCGTCCCCCTCCACACCCAGTCTCTCTCTGTGTGTGTACATAAATATCATTGTATCCATGTTGTATATTTATCCTAAAATTTTTATTTGTTACATCTTTGTATCCCATATCATGACGTATCAACAGTGAGTGATATCGTAAATACAACATAAGAAAGGAAGAGCAAAAATGAAAATACAACATTCTATGGTTTGCTAGGAGAAACCTACATATGTTCCACTGTCAATTAAATGAATCACATGGGACAGCAAACAAGAAGATCACAAGGTTAAGAGTACTTGGAATGATGCTTACAAGACGTGATATGTTTTGTTTGGGGTTGGCCCCTTGACTTTGGACATGATACGCCTTTGAGGTTAGTGACAAAACCTTCATCGCACATATAGCTGCACAAGCATTATCTTGTTGCAAATATAACTGAGAAACTTGTCTAGAAAAGAAGGCTGCTTTACGCTGATAACCAAGACTTCCAAATAATCTAGCTATTTCAACATATAATATCAGGCGATCATTAGCATCGATGAGGGACTTAGCTCCATCAGCAGCACCCATCAATAAATCTACAACCTCCTTAGCAAGCTCACGCCTGTAAAATGAAGATCAAATACCTTTAAACTTTGAAATTCAAAAGTTTTAAGGATCGTGAGCATGGTTAAATCGATCTCTTGCAAAAGATGACCTTTATTTCTATAAAATAGTTAAAACAATAAAAGAGTAGAAAGAAAAAACAATAACTCAAGAGAACAGCCTAAGAAAATTGCAGAATTTTATGGTGTTTATGACAAACACTATAAAATTATTATGATTAGTTCGCAGTTCGGGTATACCTTCAGAAGTGTAAAATTAAAATGGCATTCAATTAGAAAAGATAAATGAATTCTAACAAACCAACATCAACAACTTCATGATCAGTATTTTTTTTTAACCTTAGACAAGCACACCAAGCATGAACACATATTAAGAGAAAAGAATTTCAGAGTTATTAGCAAAATATAATTTTAGTTTAATGTTCATCATATTATAACTATTTAGGATGAAAAGAATAATTAACTTTACTTTCAGGAAGAAGTAAATAAGTAAAATAACTATTTAATACATAATACATCTTTAACTTTTCTCTCGAAGAATAAAAATATTATTGTTCACCTAAGAAATTAAAAGAAAGATATGCATGAGATTATGCAAAATTAGACACTCATCAAGTGCTCATCTAGAAAAGAAAGATAATCATTTGTCTACTTAAAAGGAAGATTAACAATAAACATGTTGATAAAAATAAAAAAAATGTTTTTTGATTGACATTTGATTCTCAAGTTAGATCTTATCCAACTAACATAGTTACAAAATCTAAAATTTAAATTTCTAGAATAATATTTGGATATACCATGATATATAATGATCCATTTCTTAGAGATCTGACGTTTTTAGCTTGTCTTCTATCTAATGCAACCCTCCTCTTGGGACTTACAACAAGTCAGGAAAGGGAAAAAAGACGTTTAAGCACAGAAGTAGTTAACTGTTCCTCTCATCATAAAATTGACACAACATATATTCCTTCTCGTTCTAGAGCAGATCGCAAATGGATTTTTTCGACCCAGCAATCCACCAAATAGAAGATCAGGATAAGGATGAAGCGGTTTAAGGGGAAAAAATAGATAGTAATATTTGCTATTTTACTTTTTAAATCTGTCTGAATCCATTGTTTCCCGTCACTTACAAAAGCAAGAACTGCATGGACATCGACACATTACAAATCTCATCTTTAATTTGTTAATATGTTCCAGGGCAACAGTTGAAACTATCATCTCATCCGCCATCTATTATTCCATCTCGGCCAGCCAGATTCTCCCCACCATCCTGTAGAGATTTCTCATCCATACCAACCTTTAACTCTTTACCTCAGTCCTCGCACTCGACCAACCAATCCTCATTCTGAAACCCTCACCAAGAACTGTATCACCCTCCACCACCTGTGCGGCTGTGCCTCCTCTTAGCAATCATATTTTTGCACCATCACAGCCCATAAATACTACCTATCCAATAGCCTTTGGTTCACCCACACATGCTACTCATCCTACTCTCTTCCCACATGCCTTGTATATATCACCAATGTTACTACCCACCACCCAGAACTCACCCAACTGTCAACTCTTTTTATCCAAGGTCATAAGATGAAACTAAAGAACTCTGTTTGAATGTGCATGATGGTGTAAAACCAGAAGAATATTTAAGCTCACTTGGAGTCATTCTTTGATGGCATCTGGTGTCCGATCATTCTTTGCTGCTAATTGCCAGGCTGGTGGGATCTGTCGAAGCGTGGTGGAAAAGTGAATGTGACATGATTCAAGCTGGCCTCTAACCAGTGCAGACAAGGTTTGAGTTTCGTGCTCTTCTCCGACTCCACTTCTTTCCCGGAAACTGGGAAACTACCAGCAGAATCTTTTCTCAAGTTGTACCAATTAGATCAAAAGGGAATGAGCGTAGATGAATATACTAACTCATTCTACAATCCAGTGCACAAATCTACAAGTCATGAATCAAAAATTCTCTCACTGCATGCTATTTAACTGATCTTCAACCGTCAATCAGGACCTGAATGATAACAATTAGGCCGTAGAGTGTTCGAAATACACCAAATTGTGGTGCCAGGTTGAAGACGCTTTGAATAATATGGTTGTTTATTGTCTTTCTCCTAGTGCAACCACTCCCAATCCGACTCTAAGATAGACAAAATCATAACTCTTCGAGTGGCATAAAAGACGGCACATTACATGTAACGTCCCGAGTATATTTTCATGGTTGCTCCCTCAAAAATGCCAGCTACAATTTATTTTTGAGTTCATGGGAACTATTATATGCTACTTGCTAGAGACATTTCAAGTGCATATCTCATGGGAGGCTATTCACTTAACTTGGGGTGTAACATATCCTCCTCGTTTTAGGTATAACTTTCTCTCCATACAAACGCTTGACCCAGGTGATGTGAGATTCTAAAGATTGTCTCCATAGATGCAAGAGGTGCCCCTCACCACATCCTTGTGTCGTATAGCACTTTGCTCTGTATAGCTTCCACACACTTCAGAGGCTGGTGTTAGCTATAATTCTATTTGTAACGTCCCGAGTAAATTTTATCCACGGTTCCTAAAAAATGCAAGCTACGATTTTTTCTTGAGTTCATGAGAACTATTATATACTAGAGACTATTGGAACTTGACCTCGTTTATATATCATATCAGATTTTGATGATAACAAATTTGTACATATATCATATCCTTTACAATATATACATCCTCATACTTGTGTTGCAGTTTTTTTTTTTAATGCGAGTCTCTGAAGATATGACTTTATCATGAAGCTAATGAAGCACAAGTTTGTAGAAGGTTGTTTACTATTTTTTTTTTTTTGTAATTTTTACTATTTTTTAGAAATTTGTAAAAGCCTTGAACACACACGTTGATACTTAGTATAATCGACTTATCCTAAAGGCCCCTAATCGACTAACATATTCTAGTCGACTGATTATTGACCTAGTCGACTAAGTGTGTCTAATAGAGAGTTTAGGTTTCTCCGTTTCTCAGATTAGTCGACTATAAATCTTTCTTAGTCGACTATATCTTTTGATAACTGTTTTCTTATTCAAATTTATCACAATTAATTTAGTGTCCGTTCAAAATATTCTGGCTCTAGTCGACTAATCACGGTTCAAAGACTCGGCCGAGTGACGAGTCGGCCGAGTCGTATCCGTCTCGGCCCGCTCCAAGACGAGTCCGAGTCACGAGTCGGTCGACTCAACTCAGAGGAGACCGACTCGGCCGAGAATCGGAGTTGACTCGGTCGACTCGGCATTATGATGATGATTTTGTACCTCATCGCAATTTAATGTGAAAATAACTACATTAGCATGTATTTATAAATGTAGTTTGTGCAATTTACTATATTGTGCATGTATTTTGATATGTTTCTACCGACGACGCGTGTATTTATACTTTCGCTTTATGTTTAGTGTGCTAGGTGATATATTTTGGACATGTAATACATAAATGTGAATATCTACATTTTTTAAGATTTGTCGTGTTGTTTCAGAATTTTTTGAGCTTTTTATGCAGCGTTTTGCGCGTATTGCCCGATATCGATTCGAGTCGCCGAGACCGATCCGTCTCAATATCCGCCGAGTCGGCGGCCGAGACTGCGACCGTGAACCATGCAACTAATACCATATACAGTCGACTAACTTCCTTTTACAAAAACATTCATATCTGATATTTGTCAGCATTAGTGGACTACAACTACCTTCTAGTCGACTACCTTAAGCAAATGTCCCTTGGCTAGACGACTAATACATGATCCATTTAATTATAAGCGCAGTTTCTGACTGTTGAACAGTTTTAATTTTCTGGTGTTTTCCCCACTCATTTCAATTTAAATTTGAATTGCATAACTACCCCAGTTGTCCTATTTCTTTAGCTATAAATAGGGGTATTGTTCTTAAGTTCAAACACTACTCTTGTTCACATAATTTTCAGTCAAAAATTTGAAAATTGTGATCTTCAGGAAATAGTCACTATTTTCTATCTTTTTTCACCCCATTTCAAACTTTAGTGAAGAAATCTGAAAGTCCCCCTGTAAAATCCTTACAGATTTACTCAAACAAAAGTCAAGGTTTAGGACAATTTGTATTCATTCAAAAAAAGGTCTTCTTGGTGATAAAAAGAGGTGTATAGATTTGGCGAAGGAGTTTATCAAATGGTGTATTGTTTTTTATTTTGTGGGCTTCAAAATCAAGATAAGAAAATTCTAAAGCGGGTTGCTTGGGGACTGGATTTTTAAAAACATTATTCACCCCCTCTAGTGTTTGTGTTGTCATATTATTAGATCCTACATTTGGTAGCAGAGTGAGGAACAATTATGGCCACGAATTTTCCTACATCACAATTTCAGGAGGGACATTCCACACAACGTCCACCACTGTTCGACGGTTAATTATTGAAAGTGTAAAATGAAAATTTATCTACAATTAATAAAGTATGAATTTTGAAATATTGTGGAAGCACCATACATAAAGTCTAGTACCAATTATAATGCATGGAGTGAAGAACAGAAGAAGTCGGTCAACCTTGATGCAAAAGCAATGAATGCACTCTTCTATGCCTTGAATAAAGAAGAATTCAACCGTGTGTCAACGGCCACATCAGCGCATCAAATATGACAAATATTGCAGATAACACACGAAGGTACAAACAAAGTAAAAGAATCCAAAATTTCTATTCTTTTCTACAAGTTTGAACTATTCAAGCTGAAAGAGAATGAAACCATAGTGGAAATGGTTACAAGGTTCACTGATATTACAAACTCATTAGTAGCCCTTGGAAAAGAATACACTCAAGTAGAGAAAGTTAGAAAGATTCTTCGAGCACTCACATCAGATTGGAAAAAGAAGAGTACTACCATAAAAGAAGCAAATGATGTGTCAACGTTGTCATTAGAAAATCTCATTGAAAACTTGATGGCATATGAAGTACAAATTGAAGACAGAAAGAAGGATGAACAACATCAATCCAAGAAAAAAGTACTTACTTTTCATGCATCTTCAGACACAGAAAATACAAATGATGAAGAACAGAAAATAGCTATGATTTCAAGAAAATTCAAAAAATTCTTGAAATAAGGTAAGTTTAAAAAGAATAAGATACTAATGATAATCCTCTATGTTTTAAATGTAAAAAAGCAGGCCATATGAAAAAAGATTGCCCATTGCTTAAACCCAAAGGAAACTTCAAAATTTTTAATAAATTCCAGAAGAAGAAGAAAGCTTTTCAGGCAACTTGAGATGATAGTGACACATCTTCCTCTGATGAAGAAGCCACCCAGACGGCCAACATTTGTTTCATGGCTCAGGAAGAAAAGGTACAAGAATTTTTAAATTATGATGAATTATTAGATGCTTTTAATGAATTATATGCTGATTTCAAAAATGAAAAAATGAAAATAAATTTTTGACAAAAGAAAATGAAAAAATTAATAAAAAATTGTTTCTTATTTCACAAACATCTTCTTTACATTCTCAAATATCGACTTGGACAAAGTTATTTCAACTTTAAAAAAAAATGAGAATGCGTTAAAAGAAAATGTTTTGCTTAAAAAGGAAACTATATCTTTGAATTCTAGAATTTCTATTTTGGATAAAATATGTCATGTTTTCAGATTAAATATGAAGAAATCTTGAAAAATATTACAAAATTTAATAAAGAAAATAAAATTTAAATAATTTTTTATCTTTTCAAAAGATTCAAAATAATCGTTTTGTTCTTAGATTTTCTAAAGAAAAATTCAAAAAGACTACAAATGTTAATACAAAGAATAATTATGTTTCTCGTACTTCTTTTGTTAAGAAAGATTATAATACTTCATTAAAAAGAACAAAATATAAATATATCTGGATTCCTAAGAATTTAAATTCATTTGATAAAGATGCCTACCTTACATCATATATGTTTGTAATTCAAGCGATTATGTTTATACTAATAAATGAAAACTATATTCTAATTGGGTTCCCAAAGGCTAATCCTTTTTGGACCCTATCATAATGGGTACCATACAAAATATTTTATTTTTTAGGTACCTCATAAATAGAAATTGATACTTAATAGCGGTTGTTCCAAACACATGACTGGCCACATTCAACTACTTTCTTCCATTCAAAATAAGAAATGAGGAACAATAATATTTGGAGACAATAATAAAGGAAAGGTTATTAGTATCGGCATGGTTGGTAATATATCAAAACCTCTTATTGAAAATATACTCTTAGTAGGGGGTTTAAAAACACAACATTTTAAGCATCAGTCAGTTTTTTAATAAGGGTTATAGAATAATCTCTGAAAAATACACTTGTCTTATATATGACTCTAACATGAGGGATATTCAATTTAAAGGAACTCGTAATAATAATATTTATGAGTTATCTATGACTTGTCTATCTTTAAATGATGATTTATGTCTAATTGCCTCTAATAATAACTGTTCTCTTTGGCATAAAAGATTTGGTCACTTAAATATGAAAACAATTTCAAAATTTTCAAATTTTGATTTAGTTAAGGTCTTCCAAAAATATCTTTTAAAAAGAATTATTTTTGTGATGCTTGTCATTAGGAAAACAAATTAAATCATCTTCTAAATCTAAAGATTTGATTTCTACACATAAACCTTTAGAATTATTTCATTTAGATTTATTTGATCCTACTCGTATTCCATCTTTAAATAAAAGTAGATATGTTTTTGTTATTGTTGATAATTACTCTAGATTTAATTTGGTTAATTTTCCAAAAAAATAAAAATGATACTTTTGATAAATTTGCAAGTTTTTTTAAAAAAATTCAAAATCAAAAGGGTCTAACCATAGTATCAATCAAAACTGATCATGGAGGAGAATTTGAAAATGAATCTTTTGTAAATTTCTGTGACAAGTTTAGTATAACACATAACTTTGCTTTTCCTAAAGCATCTCCTCAAAACGATGTTGAAAGGAAGAATAGGATATTGCAAGAATATGCAAGAACTATACTTGTTGACAGTAACTTGCCAAAGTATTTTTGAGCTGAGTCAGTTGCTACTGCATGCTATATTTTAAATAGAATTCTTATTCAACCTATTTTGAATAAAACATGTTATGAATTATTCTTTGATAGAATTCCAAAAAACTCTTATTTTAAGATTTTTGGATGTAAGTGTTTTCTTTTAAATACTAGAGATGCTTTGAATAAATTTGATGTTAAATCTAATGAAGGTATTTTTATTAGTTGCTCTAATCATAGTAAAACATATAGAATCTTTAATAAGAAAACATCTACTATTGAAGAATCTTTACATGGTAAGTTTGATGAATCAATAACTAAACCTTCTATTGTTAATTCTAATGATGATATAATAGATACTACTCCTATTGATAACATTATTACATTTCATACTAACACTGATATTTCTAACAAGAGTGAAAGTTCTACTGATTTACCTAAAATATTTGTTGAAGTAAGAGATCATCCTCATGATTTGGTGATTGGAGATATCTCTCAAGGTGTTCAGACTCGATTCAAGTTGAATTATATGACAAATGTTGCTTTCATATCTTTGATTGAACCTAAGAATGTAAAGAAGCATGTGTTGATGAATTTTGGGTCACCTCAATGCAAGAAAAATTGAACCAGTTTGTTAGAAATGATGCATGGGATCTAGTACAACGACATACTAATCATCCAGTTATTGACACCAAATGGAGTTTCAAGAACAAACTCTACGAAACTAGTCAAGTTTTAAAGAATAGAGTAAGGTTAGTTGCACAAAGCTATAATCAAGAAGAAGGTATTGATTTTGATGAAACTTATGCACCGTAGCTAGACTTGAATATATTCGTATTTTACTTGCTTATGCATGTTTTATGTATTTCAAACTTAACCAAATGGATGTAAAAAGTGCATTTTTAAATGGATTTATTAAATAAATAGTTTGTGTTGAATAACCTCCGGGTTTTGAACATAAAAAATTTTTAAACCATGTTTTCAAACTTAAGAAAGCTTATATGGTCTTAAACAAGCACCCCATGCTTGGTATGATACACTCAAAAGTTTTCTTTTAAACTCTGATTTTAAAATTGGTAAAGCAGATACAACTCTCTTTATTAAGCATGAAAATGAAGATATTTTAATTATCCAAATCTATGATGATGATAACTTATTTGGTTCTACTAATGATAATCCGTGTCAAAAATTTTCTAAGACTATGCAGAGTAAATTCGAGATGAGTCACATGGGTGAACTAAATTATTTTCTCGGTCTGTACATCAAGCAAATGAAAGATGGAATCTTCATCAACCAATGTAAGTATGCAAAGGAACTTCTCAAAAAAAAATTGGTATGAAAATTTTCGGGAATAAGAGAACTCCAATAGGTACTACTACATTTTTGGACAAAGATGAGAATGGTAAGAATGTTGATTAAAAAATTATCGAAGTATGATTGGCTCGCTCTTATATATTACAGCCAGTAGACCTGATATTATGTTCAGTGTTGGTTTATGTGCTAGATATCAGTTTAATCCTAAAGAGTCACATATTAAAACAGTGAAAAGATTCTTAAATATATTCATAACATCAATTATGCTTTATTTTACCCAAAATCAAGCACACTCGATTTAATGTCATATAGTGATGCGGATTTTACTGGATGCAAATCTGACAGAAAAAGTACTAGTGGTACTTGTCACTTTTTGGGATATTCACTAGTATCATGGTTCAGCAAAAAGTAAAACTCTGTGTTATTATCTACAACCGAAACAGAATATATTGCTGTCAGTGTTACATGTGCACAAATTTTTTGAATGAAACAAACCTTACTGATGATATTTCAAGCACAAACTCACCTATAATGTGTGATAATACCAGTGTTATCAACTTATCTAAAAATCCTATTCAGCATTCACGTAAAAACATATAGATATCCGATATCATTTTTTACGTGATCATGCTATTAAGGGTGATAAATGTTTTAAGTTTTATATTTACAGATAATCAAATAGCAGATATTTTCACAAAGCCTCTTAAGGAGGATGTTTTTATGAGATTTCGAAGAGATTTGGGTATTTGTACAATTTCTGATATTTCCCTTTTTTAGATATTATATGCATCTCATTTTTTTATGTTATTAGTCGACTTATAACATTATTAGTCGACTTATAGCCCTATATAGTCGACTAATTACAGTGCAGTCGACTAATCATCTTTAACAGAAACTTAATGTTTTCTGGGTCTTCACATCAGTTGACTATCTTAGATATTTAGTCGACTAACACAGGTATTAGTCGACAATCTTCTCATATTAGTCGACTGGTTTTCAAAAACTGTTTTTATTAACTGGGTTATTTATTTGCAAGCCAACCTGTTTGACTTGATATGTGGATCTGATCTCTTCCATTTTCAATCTTCACCATTGATTTCTTTTTACACTACCCAAATTACCCTTCCCTTTCCTCAAAACCGGGTTTCTACCCCATTTTTTCAAGACATTGTTGCCGCTGTGTTTTCAGTCGACTTGGGTTTTCTCCTCTTCAAAGCTCTCTTCCATTTCCTGCAGATTACAACATCCATCCCCTTTGTAAGTCTCTTTTATTGTTCTATGTCTAGATCAAAGAAAACTAAGTTTTCAGCTTCAACTTCATTTTCTCAAACTTATTTTTGGGCTTTTCTGAAAAACCCTCCTTTAGAAGATGATTATCTCATATTATCTCAATTAGAGATCTTACCTGCCGTTTTGTCAATTATAATAACTTTATTGAGTATGATATCTTTTCATATTTACTTCAAACTGATCTCCATGACATGTTCTCCTTTGACTCAAGACAAGGTTATTATCCTTTCTTGATATATCTATTTTATACTAACTTTAGCTATGAAGATAATGATGACAATGTTATGTTATCTACATTAGTTAAGGGTATCAAAATTCAGTTAACTCCTAAGTCTTTAGGCCGTATTCTTCATATCCCTTATCATGACCTAAATCTTAGTGAAATTGAGATGACCAAATGATGAAGTCTTTTCACGAATCTATCTTCCCAGTCAAGGTCCACCCATGACAAATAATAAGCTACAACCAATTCCACGACTTATTGGTCATATTTTAGCTTATAATATTTATCCCAAAACTAATAGTTATAACTATTATTCTCGTGATTTAGCATCTTGTGTTTATGCCATTATGGCTGAACTAGAAGTTAATTGGGCTAAAATCTTGTTTGACACAATGGGGCTGTGTGGATTCAAGGAAGTGGGCGAAAGGAAATGGGAAAGTGTCATTTCTCACTTTCCTATCTATCCAAACACCAGAAAAGGAAAATGAGAAAACACCTTTTTCTTTTCTCTTTTCCCTTTTATACAACCATTTTCTCACTTCAATGGTGCTATAGTTAATTTTGTGGTCATATATATCTCATTTGTAATAAATTGTAGCTCAAAACAGTTAATTTTGTGATCATGTAAATCTCACTTGCATTCTAATTACAGTCTAATTTTTATTAATTATTATTTATTTTAATATTATTTTGCGGTCAACTTTTCCATTTCCACTTCCACATTACCATCCAAACAACAAAAAAGACATAACATTTTCTAAACCACACTTCTCAACAACATCCAAATATTGAAAAACTTACTAACCAATTCTCAAGTGCCAAAGGAAAGTATTACTACTTCCTCACTTTTACGCCTAACCAAACAGCCCCAATGGTGAAGGAACACTCTTCATTTCTTCCATATGGTGCTTTTCTCACGCATGTGTTTCATAAATTTAAGATTGATTTTTCATCTGAAACAAATGTTGTCAAACTCTTTGAACCTTTTGATCGCTCTATTCTACTTCGTATGAAGTTACTTGAAACTCCACCACAACCAACTTTTCCTTCCCAAAGTTCCTAACGCCCATCTTAATCTTCTTCTCACCAATCTCCACCTTATTTCTCTAATGCTTACTATAATACTTTCACTGTTGAAGTATCTGAGATCAAAACCCAACAAGCTTCAATGATGGAATCCAAACTGCTCTCCTCAACAACCAAAGTATGATCATAGATCATTTCTTAAACATGCAAATTAAGATGGATTCTTTTGAGGTCACTCAACAAGAAATACTTAAGCTTCTCAAAACTCAATTTCTTCCTCCACCTCCTCCATCCAAATCCAGTATGTGATGGTCAGATGGGCCATGGTTTTTTTCATTTCAGTTGCATGACTTCTATTTCTTTTTTCTACTTTTTGTACGCAACTTATGTGTCTTTGTTTGTTTCTTGCATGAACTCCTTTGTAATAACTATCACTTTTTTAATTTATCTATGTCTTTTTCTTTGTTGTTATTTGTCTTTTGTTAATGCCAAAGGGGGAAATTATGTATCATGTGTTATCATGTATCATGGTGTGTTATCATGTTGTGTATCCGTGTATCATGTTGTGTTATATGCAGGGGAGAACTTGACATACATGTTTATGTTTATATATGTGTTCTCTGCAGGAGGAGTAAATGACCAATATTTATCCCTTCTCCTTGTGTTGTATATATCCTCACACATGAATACATACTTGTTTGTCATCATCAAAAAATGAGAGAATGTTGGAACTTGCCCCTGTTTATATATCATATCAGATTTTGATGATAATAAACTTGTATATATATCATATCATTTACATATATATATCAGTGTTTTAAAAAACCTGTTATGTAACCCGTTATAACTCGTTATATAACGTAACGTTGACCAATTGTTATGTAACAGGTCTAAAAAACACAATGTTTGATAACTATGGTTATTTTGCCCGCAACTTACGTTACGTTACGTTATTAATGTAACACATTATAACCTACATTATGGTGCAAGTCAATTTTTTATAAACCCTCCATATTCTCCCGATTTATGGCAAAAAAAAATCTCCACAAATTCGCTCGCTCGTCGTCCTCTCTGCAACCTCACCGTCGTCTCCTCGTTCGGCGTCGAGAAGAAAGAAGAAGACAAACCTCTCTTTGATTGACAACAAAAGACGAACTACCTCTGGTGGTTCTCTGTCGTGTTGGTTCTCGCCGACGTCATCTCCAAGCGGTAGTTCTCCGTCTCCAAGCACATGTAAGCTCTCTCTTCTTTCTCTTCAATCTCCCTCCCGGATCTCTCCCTCCCAATCACTCTTTGTTTTCTCTCCTGAGGGGGAGAGAGCAGAGAGAGCCGAGAGAGATCGGGAGAGGGAGAGAGATCGGAGGAGAGAAAAAAGAGAGTGATGAGGGAAGAGCAGAGAGATCAGGGGTAAAATATCGGAGAGAGTGAAGGACACAGGGGGATAACTAAATAGTATATTGTAAATTGAATTATGAATTATAATGAATAAAGTGACTAAGAAATTATGAATTATGATTGAATTATGAATTTTTGTGTAGATTGAATAGCATGATAAAAATTATGAATTATAATGAAATATACGGATCATATTGTTTATATAGATGGAATTATGAATTATAACTTATGAGTGTGAAAAATTATGAATAGCATGATAAAAATAATGAATAGTATGATAAAAATTATTAATTATAATGAAATATGCGGATCATATTATTTTTTATGTAAATGAAATTATGAATTATAACTTGTGCATGCGAAAATTATTGTGATACTTGCTAAAAATTGTTGTGAACTTGCTAAATGTGTTGTATATTGTTTTGATATTTTTTTTAATTTTTTAAAATTATTTTTCTATTTATAATTTTTTAATATAGTATATATATTTATTTTTATTAAATAAATATTAAATCACGTAACCTACGTTATGCGTTACGTTATAGCCTATGTTAACATAACAGAAGAAAAACGTTATCATTACGTTATTGTTATCTTGAATATTGATATATACATCCTCATACTTGTATTGCAAGTTTTTTTTTATGCAAGTCTCTAAAGATATGACTTTATCATGAAGCTAGTGAAGCACAAGTTTGTAGAAGGTTGTTTACTATTTTTTTGTAATTTTTACTATTTTTTAGAAATTTGTAAAAGCCTTGAAACATACATACTGATACTTAGTATAGATAGTCGACTTATCCTAAAGGCCTAGTCGACTAACACCTTCTCCGAGTCGACTGATTATTGACCTAGTCGACTAAGTGTGTCTAACAGAGAGTTTAGGTTTCTCTGTTTGTCAGATTAGTCGACTATAAATCTTTCTTAATCGACTATATCTTTTGATACCTGTATTCTTATTCAAATTTATCACAGTTAATTTAGTGTCCGTTCAAAATATTCTGGACTCAATCGACTAACACCATATACAGTCGACTAATTTCCTTTTACAGAAACATTCATATCTGATATTTGTCAGTATTAGTCGACTACAACTACCTTTTAGTAGACTGTAAGCAAATATCCCTTGGCTAGTCGACTAATCCATGATCCTAGTCGATTATAAGGGTAGTTTCTGACTGTTGAACAGTTTTGATTTTCTATTATTTTTTTCACTCATTTCAATTCAAATTTGAATTGCAAAACTACCCCAACTGTCCTATTTCTTTAGCTATAAATAGGGGTATTGTTCTTGGGTGCAAACACTACTCTTGTTCACATAATTTTCAGTCAAAAATTTTAAAATTTATGATCTTCTAAAAATAGTCTCACTTTCTATTTTTCTTCACCCCATTTCAAACTTTAGTGAAGAAATCTAAAAGTCTCCCTATAAAATCCTTATAGATTCACTCACAAACAAAAGTCAAAGCTTATAAGACAATTTGTATTCATTTAAAGAAATGTCTTTTTGGTAAAAGAAGAGGTGTACGAATTTGGCGAAGGAGTTTGTCAAGTAGTGTATTGTTTTTGATTTTGTGGGTTTCAAGATCAGGATAAGGAAAATCTCAAGCGGGCTGCTTGAGGACTGGATGTAGGTTAGGAGGAACAAATTAGGATAAAATCTCTTGTGCTCGTATTTTCTGAGATTTATTTTGTGCTTTTTTATTTTCTTGCAAATTATTAACATTTTTTGTTTAGATTTTTTAAAACACTTTTCACCCTCTCTCTAGTGTTTGTGTTGTCATATTATTAGATCCTACATAGGCATTCCTAGTGCATATCCCATGTGGTGTTATTCACTTGAGGTGTAACATTACAAGTCAAATGTCTTCTGCAACCCCTAAATCAAAGATGAAGGTGACATTTCCAAAGATGATGATTTTGAAAACGTAGAAATTGTGGAGGCTAAAGATCCCTGATAATGCTGAAGAAAATTGGGCAACACAACCGTTATATTCTCTTTGAAGGATGACATTCCTGCCTCAGGAATTGTTTCCTCAACAAGTGCAGATTAACAGGAAAGAATTGCATCCACTAATATCTAATGCTGATGAAGAGTTTCCATTGAGGAGGTCGTCGTCTTCAAATAGAGGAGACCTAATGCAAATGCAGCATAAATTCCTCCTGATCGAGCAGATAGCAAATTGTTTTCGGACCAACAACCCACCAAATAGAAGATCAGGACAAAGATGGAAGATAAGGATGAAACAGTTTGAAAAAGTTAGTATTTTAGTTTTTTGGCTCTGTTTGAATTTGTGTATGTATGTAACAGGCCCCGATAGATAATTTGTCGACAAGATAGACTTCAGGATTATAAATCATGATGTTAATACAAGTCAAACTTCAAGTCTTGAAATTCAATACCAAGTATTGGTAGGTTGCATTTGGATTCTGGTGTTAAGAGGGAGTTGAGCCCTGACTCATCCTATCCCTTGCCAAACACACTCTTAAGAGTCTAAGACCCAAATTCAGCACAGAGGGAACAATTGTCATTTCTTGAATAATGCATAACCTTCCCTATTTTGGGGGATGAAGCTGGGAGTTATAGATCCATCTTTTGTGTGGATTTAGATCCTAAACATGATGTGACATGAAACCAATCTTATCCCCCCCCCCCCCCCCCCCCCCCCCGCCCTTCCCAAAAAATATATATATATACAAACTAACTCCATCTCTTGTATCCAAACGCAGCCTTCCAGTTACAAGATAATAATCTCATTGTGTTATTGGTAACTAGAGGGCCTGAATTAAGCAGCAACAAAGAAGAGAAGAAGGATAATAAACAAACACCATGGCCCTCATTCTGGAAAAAAAGAAAAATTAGTGGTAATTGTAGCAGAATGAAGAGATGAATTTAAAAGAACAAATTAATTTTTTTAAAGATAATACCAAGTTAATGGTGACAAACAAGAAAACAGATACATTATTTCACCCTTCAGAAAGACATCTACTCACTATATAATGATTTTACAATTTTCTAACACAGAAATAATTAATCAGAAATACTTGTTGTTGATGGTTTGTTATGAACACATGACATGTTTCTTGATAACTAAAATTTACAGCTCACACTTCAAAAGTAACATCAAAGTTTGAAGAAGGATGGACAAAAGATATTCAGTGTCTCACCGACAGAGGTATCTAGCCAATTTCAATGCAGCCTCCAGCTCAAAGCTCACCGTCGACACCCTGGAAAATATCAACAAATTATTTTACTAAAGAAAAAGTGATATCAGAATGAAGAAGAAAAAAGAATCACCTTTATGTAGCAAGACACATAGATATTGTGGAAGCATACAATAAGCACAATAGAAAATAAAGGCCAGCAAGCCTGATTAGAATATGCATGCAAATGAAAAACATTAGCAAGATATAGCAAGAGCCATCTTAGTTTTAGAAAATATTCATAACGAGTTTAAACACAATGCATTTTCTCAAGAATCAAAGGAAGATCCTTGTACCATGGATCTCAAAATGTTGCCTATGCTAAAATTCCAGCCACGAGTTAGCTCCTATTTAGTTCAAAGAATAATGCAAAAAAAGCTTCAGAAAGATTGCAAACCAGCAAGAGGTTAGGATCATATGAAATATTAACATAGGATTTTATGGAAGAAGTTGGATTGATTTAGCTAACAGAATAAGGAACAACGATACATGATTTCTGCAGGGATTCAGACACTAAGAGCTCATGGGGAAAGAATGCAAACCAGCAAGAGGTTAGGATCATATGAAATAATAAGAGAGTATAGGAAATTATGGAAGAAGTTGGGTTGATTTAGATAACAGAATAAGGAACAATGAAACATGTTTTCTGCAGAAATTCAGCCACGAGGAGCTTATGGGTACATCACACACCGCATATGTTCACACTCCAACTAAACACGCACTCGAGGACATAAACTGGAAGAAGCAACAGGACTAGGAATGTTGAATAAATAAAGAAGAATGGAGAGATTGACACGTTCTGAACACGTGGGACACAGCGCAGAGGCATCAAGTTAGTCAGATAGCATCCGGTGTTTGATTAATTTCAGATACATCACATCAAATTGATCAAGATATAAGGTTCTGTCTAACATGTTATGGACCTCTTGTTCGTTATTTGCTTTTGTTCTTTCATTTTTGTATTTTTACTAGGTTTGGTGTCTTAGAACTTTTTTATCAGAATTTTAGAGGAAAAGACTTGAGAGAGTTTATAATTCTTCCCTCAATACTTCTTATTTATAGGCAGCTACAAATACATCTCATAATATGAGTAGGACTAATAATAACTTAAGAACTAATAACTTAGAAACTCCTAATAACATAAACACTTCTAATCTAAGTAACTAGGTTTAACACTCCCCCTCAAGCTGGACCATAGATATTAATCATGCCCAGCTTGTTTAAAAGAAACATCTCCTAAATAAAGTTTTTCTGACCAAAAAAAAAGTAAAATTCATAATGTTGATGCCACTCTGCTAAATCAATGGTGTTGATACCGAAACTCCAAACTAAAATGAACTGAATTTGAGTCAAATCAAACAATTGACAATTATTGCACGAAAGGTATATTCATCTCTTTGAATAAAATTATAATTTTAGAGATTCTCAAACTCAATAGAAGTGGAGGTTTTTAAGAGATCCTCAAACTCAGAAGAAGAGGTTTTAGAAGATCCTCAAACTTAGTATAAATGGAGGTTTTGATAGATCATCACACTCAGTAGAATAGAAGATTTTGAGATATCCTCAAACTCACAAAAGAAAGGAGATTTGGATCATGGAGATCTAGAATTTTGAAACTTGAAGGCAGCTAGTTTTTTTTTTAGATGAACAATAATCACGTGAAACAGTACTCGTCGTGGTTACTGTTCACGATGAACAATAGCCTTTAATTTTGGCGGATCATGAACCTTGATCTGATATCACATCAAAATTTTAGAGGAAAGAATTTAAGCGAGTTTATAATTCCTCCCTTGATACTTCTTATTTATAGGCAAATACATCTCATAATATGAATAAGACTCATAAAAATTTAGAAACTAAATTACTAATAACTTAAAAACTCCTTATAACATAAAGACTCCAAATTTAAGTAACTAAGTTTAACAAAATTGTTACATAAAAATCTGTCAAGCTGGACAGAGGTAGAGCGGGCATATAGCGGGCATATCAAATAGGTCTATAGTGGGCATATAAATTGCAGCCATGGTGGTGTAACCTTATTTCTACGTAACCAATAATTAATGACTTGCAGGTATACTTCTTGGACAAAAGTAAAGGCATATATAGATTTAATGCTAACTAAACAGTGTTGTGAGCTTACGAAAAAGAAATGGATTGATGAGAGAATGAGAAGAAGAAGATAATGAATAGATCAAAAAGAAGACAAACAAGGGAAAATATAGAGGATATCTACAGTGTATTCCGCGAAAATTAAAACTACCGGTACAATCCCAAGGAGGAGATCAATTTATGGCATTGCCTAATCAAGATCTATGACTCCCTTACCGCCGGATTGCATCACTTATTTGGAGTGCATAACCTGTTTCCTTGCAGAAATTTAGTTTTAAGTTTGATATTGTGGAATAGACCAAGTATCCAACATTGCAGGCTGGCAGGCATGACAAGACATGCATCAGTGAGTTCGCAAACAGAAGTGCGAAATTAGCTCTGTAATGGATCTGAGGGAAGCACACTATTGATGGCATTGCCAATCGACAAGAACAAAGATCTTTCATGCCAAGTTCACCAAACACATCACGTCAAAAAACCAAGATTTATCCAAATAACATTGAATCATTGATCATGTCTATAGGAGGGACCATGCATATGATCATGTAATAGGTGGCAAAAGGAATTTGACACGACCATTTTTAGATTCCTTGCGAGCACTGTTCGAAATATCGGCCGAGTCGTATCCGACTCGGCCACCTCCGATATGACTCGGAGGCACGAGTCGACCGACGGGCGCCGAGTCGACCCGATCGGGTCCGACTCGGACTCGACTCGGTCAACTCGGCCGAGTCGTTGACCGAGTCGAGTCCGAGTCGGACCCGATCCGAGTCGGCTCAGCGCCCGTGACCCTTCAATTAAAGGCGCTGAGGGGGAGAGAGAGAGATCAGATCTGATCTTTCTCTCTCGCTCGCTCGCTGCCCCTTTCCTCTCGTCGTCCCCCCGCGTCGCCCTCGCCGTCGTTGTCGCCGTCGCCGTCGCGTCGCCGTCTTGCAGGTAATTCTCCCTCTCTCCCTCTCTCTCAGTCTCTCTCTCCCTCCCTCTCTCTGTGCCTCTCTCTCCCTCTCTTTCTCCGTCTCTCTCTCTGTCTCTCTCTCTCTCCGTCGGACTCTCTCCCTCTCCCTCTCCGTCTCTCTCTCCGTCTCTCTCTGTCTCTCTCTCTGTCGGACTCTCTCCCTCTCCCTCTCAGTCTCTCTCTCCCTCTGTCTCCGTCTCTCTCTCTCCCTCTGTATCTCTCTCTCTTTCTCTCTCTCTCTGTGTCGGACTCTCTCTCCCCCCTCTCCCTCTCAGTCTCTCTCTTTGTCTCTCTCTCCTCTATCTCCGTCTCTCTCCTCTATCTCCGTCTCTCTCCCTCTCTCTCTGTTCCTCTTTCTCTCCCCCTCAGTTTAATTAATTTGCGTTTAATGTAATTTAATTTAATTTAGTTTAGTTAAAGTTAATTTAAGTCAATTTAATTAAATTAAATTTTCTAATTATAATTAAGTTAGGTAATTTAATAATTTTATTGAAGTTAGGTAATGAAGTTAGTGTAGGTTAATCTAGTATAAACTAGTTTAGTTTAATTTAATTTAATTTCATTTATTTGAGTTTAATTTAATTTAAATTAGTTTAGTTAACTTAATTTAGGTTAATTTAATTTAATAAAGTTTTGTAATTAAGTTAGGTAATTTAATAATTTTATTGAAGTTAGGTAATTAAGTAAGTGTTGCTTAATCTAGTATAAACTAGTTTAGTTTAATTTAATTTAGTTTCATTTAATTGAGTTTAATTTAATGTTGTTTTAATTTAGTTAATTTTAGTTTTAATTTAATTTAACAGATAATTTTTTTAAATTTCAGTATGGCTCCAAAGCAACGCGATATTGGATGGGAACATGGTACCCCTGTTGGTGGAAGTAGAAAACTTGTGAAGTGTAATTATTGTGGGAAACAAGTCCATGGTGGTATCACTAGATTGAAGCAGCATATAGCACATGTACCGGTCAGGTGGAAGGATGCTTGCGAGTATCAAAAGAGGTATCTCTAATAATGAGACATCTTTCTTAAGGTAGCAAAGAAAGAGCGGCCATAAAATCTAAAAAAGAGCGACTTATGAGATCTTTAAGTGAGGAAGATTTTTATGATGTGACCGAAAAAGATTCTGATAATGAAATTGAAGAAGTTGGTGGTTTAGAAGGAATTGAAAGAAGACAACTAAAACAAGCTATGAAAGAAAGTCGTGAAATGGCTTGGAGATCAGCAGAAGGAGTTGATATTGGTGGCAGTAGTTCGCAGCCTTCAGGATCAGGGAGTAACCGTGGATTGCGTCGGAGTATGACTATGAAAGAAGCTGAAATTCCAGCTCTTGGTATTGATCCTTACATGTTCCCAACAAAACAAAAATCAATCAAAAGCATGTTCTCAACTGAGAATATGAAAAAGGTTGGGAAATCCGTGGCGAAGTTCTTTCACTACAATGCAATACCATTCAATGCAGCTGATAGTGGTCCTTACTATCAAGCTATGATTAATACTATTGCGGAGGCAGGCCTAGGTGTAAAAGGCCCTACAGGGTACCAGATTGGCAATATATATTTAGAGGAGGAAATGAAAGAAATTGAAGTATATATTGCTTCAATAAAAACAAAATGGCCGCAGTATGGTTGCACGATCATGTGTGATTGATGGAGTTCTCATAATAGAAAGCTTATTGTTAATTTCATGATTTATTGTGATAGAAGCATGATCTACCATACTTCTGTTGATACCACTAATATCTCAAAGACTGCTGAGTATATATTCTCGCTAATGGATAAAGTTGTTGATGAAGTTGGTGAAAAAAATATCGTGCAGGTTGTAACAGATAATGAGGCAAGTTTCAAAGCAGCTGGTCACATGTTGATGGAGAAGAGAAAACATTTGTTTTGGTCCCCCTGTGCAGCACATTGCATTGATTTGATGCTTGAAGATATTGGCTCTTTGAAATCAGTCAAGGAGACATTGGATGATGCTAAGATGATCACATCATTCATTTACAATAGCCTCAAAGTGGTGAATTTAATGAAGCTATTTACCAAAGATAGAGATTTGTTGAGACCAGGTATAACACGGTTTGCCACCGAGTTTATTTCTATTGAAAGCCTTATTCGCTATGAGCAAGATTTGAAAAGAATGTGTACGACTACCGAATGGCGTGAATTCAACAAGGAAAGGAGTAGAAGAAGTGTGCGAGATAAGGTTTCTAATCTCATTCTGACTGACCGGTTTTGGAAGAAGGCAAGAGAGGTCCAAAACATTATGGATCCTCTTGTTAGAGTCTTGAAGATAGTGGACCAGGACAAGAAACCTACACTATCTATTATATATGAAGCTATGAATAGAGCAAAATTGGCTATAAAGGCATCAAATAAGAACTATAAGAAGTATTGGGATATCATTGATAGAAGATGGGAGGGACAATTGCATAGACACTTGCATGCTGCTGGTAATTCATTTGCCTAAAAATCATATTTGTTGACTAAAATTGAAACTGTCATATCATAACAATCGTGTGCTTAAATTATTGCAGCATATTTTTTAAATCCAGCACTCTAATATTCAAAAAAAAATTTCTACACATTCAGAAGTGAGATATGGATTAAAGGAGGTCATTAAAAGATTGGAGCCAGATTTGAATAAACAAACAAGAGCTATTAATGAGGTAATAATAATTTCATCGATATAATGTTATGCAAATATTAACACTTGTGATGTGTATTCTCATAGATAAAATTATTTGTGGATGGAGTTAGAGAATTTGAAAGCTCACTAACTAGAAGAGCAGTGCAACAATCTCTTCCAGCTGATTGGTGAATTAATTATGGCGAAGAAGCTCCCAATCTGTAGAAAATTACCATCAAAATCTTAAGCCAAACATGTTCTTCATCGGGTTGTGAAAGAAATTGGAGCACGCGGTCGCTAATTCATACAAAATTGCGCAACCGGTTGGCAATGAAAAAGTTGCATAAACTAGTATTTGTGCATTACAATATGCGGTTGCGAGTAAGAAACTTGACATGCAAAAGCGATACTGATGATTATTACAACCCAATTGATCTGAACAATATTTTCAATGATGATGATATTTTGGATGAGTGGATTCGTGAGAGAGAACAGCCGATGTTACCACCAGATGACTTAGGTTGGTTAGATGAAGGTATTCGTCGTACTGACGAAAGTGGCGGTGATGATGGTGATGGCGGTGATGATGATAGCGGTGATGATGATGGCAGTGATGGTAGTGGCGGTGATGGTGGTGGCGGTGATGGTGGTGGCGGCGGTGATGGTGGTGATGGTGGTAATGGTGAAGAGACTCATGGTGTTGGTGGAAGCCAACGAGATGATGCTTTAACATGGGATTCAGAATATTATGCTACACAAGATACAGATCATGGAGGCCGGGCGGGGATTTCACAACAGCGTAGGCATTTGGATCGGTTGGTCGAATTCAATTCTAGCGATGATTATTCGAGTGGACATGATAACTACTCACATGGTCATCATAGTCTTGAAGGCTATTTACAGGGGTTGGATTTGACATCTGGCCAATATTCTGGCACTGATTATTCTAGCACTGGTGAATACTCTACTAGCAGCACTGAATATCGAGGTTTTGGGTATTATCACTATGGAGTTGATATTGCACAACCCCTACCGCCATATTACTCTGATAGTGGATCCTCTGGCCAATCATCTCAGCCTACAGGATCTCACCCACAAACATATTATTATCCTTATGGAAACTATATGCCTGGTTTCTATACTTATCGCGGGGATGATGATAATGATGATTTTATGCCTCCTCGTAATTCAATGTAGAAATGACTATATTAGCAGGTACTTATGAATTATTTTGTGCAATTTACTATATTATGCATGTATTTTGATATTTTTCTACCGACGACGCTTGTATTTATGCTTTCACGTTATGTTTTGAGTGTTAGGTGATATGTTTTGAATATGTGATGCATGAATTTTGATGTTTACATTTTTTTATGATATGTCATGATTTTTTCATAATTTTTTTGGCATTCTATGTAGCGTTTTGCGCGTATCGTCCGAGTCCGATCCGAGTCGCCGAGACCGATTCGTCTCGGTGCCGGCCGAGTCGGCGGCCGAGGCCGAGACTTTGAACCATGCTTGCGAGGACAAGAAACCCACAATGGAGTCGGGTAGAAGTAACTTAAATGGCTTTGATTTCAGAACCTCCTTAGTTTCAAGTGAAGTCAACTTGATTGTGAGTGTTAGATATAGTAGCAATTAGTTGATTAACAGATTCAATTATAGAGTCCTAGTATCACAAGTCATAGTTTGAGTAGGATTTACTCATGACAACATATAACTGCATTTTGTAACTTTTCTCAATATTAATATATAATTGTATTCTCTAACGCTTCACAATATCAATAAACATGTAGCTTTCGTAGTTTAATGTGGTATCAGAGCCTTAAGGTTTTGATCCAAATCCCCACAACCACACGACATGCCCTCACCATCTTTCTTCTTTCAATAATTCTTCTTTTAATAATTCTTATTTCTTTTCCCTTTTTTTCTTTTTCTTTTTCTTTTTCTTTCTTCCCAAAGCCCCCCCCCCCCCCACAGAAAAAGGGTTATTGTTCACAGCGATTACTGTTCACAAGAATTGTTCATCACGAATTCAGATTTAGATTTAGAGTTTTAGAATTAAAATCTAGATCAGACAGCTGAAATTGTTTTAACCATAAATTAGTGTACCAAAAGCAGATTTCAGTGAGATCATTTTGAATCTCAATGGAGGGTCGTTTGAGTTTGTTTCAAATGCCATAAGGATCATCTCACTTTGAAATGGTTTTCTTCGGTTCAGCATCAACATATATAATTCAACATATGCACCAACAATTCAGCTATTCGACATCGGCATTAGTTTTTCACGAGTTTCGTCATTTCCTTTTTTTTAGTTTTGTTTGGCAAACTCTCGATGTCATACCATCATAAATTTCAAAGGGAAGTTAGATATAATAGTAATTAGTTAATTGGTAGAGTTACTTGCTTATAAAGCCCTAATATTATTTGGAGTCTTATACAATCCTAGTATTACTATGATTTATAGTTTGAGTAAGATTTGTTTTTGTATTGGATCTATATAAAAAGAGGATTACCAACAACAACAACAACTAAGCGTCCCAAGTATTTGCGATAGGCTACATGAACCAAAAGAGAATTATGCCAGAACGGGCACATGGATTAGCTTTCTCCACTCATTCCTATCGAGCAATACGCCTTCACTAAGACTTTTAGCC
Organism: Agave tequilana; assembly: GCA_038442645.1. Lineage (NCBI taxonomy): Eukaryota > Viridiplantae > Streptophyta > Magnoliopsida > Asparagales > Asparagaceae > Agave > Agave tequilana. The sequence goes on along the minus strand of JAVJIF010008440.1, from coordinate 46,302 downwards.
TCTATATCTTGTCGTATTACCTCCATCCATGTTTTCTTCGGTCTCTCCTGCACTCTATTAACTTGCCCTAAATTGATACGCTCTACTCGTCAGACTGGCGCATTTGTAGGTCTACGTCGCATATGATCAAATCGTCGTAGGCGATTTTCTCTCATCTTCTCTTTTATAGAAGCTACGCTTATCTTAGTACGAATATCCTCATTTCTCACATTATCACTCCGCGTGTTATCATACATCCAACGAAGCATGCGCATCTTTGCTACACTCATCTTCTGGGCATGATGTCTCTTTATAGCCCAACATTCTGTGCCATATAACAAAGTTGGCCTAATAGCAGTCCGATAAAAACTTTCTCTTCAGTCATAATGGAATATTACGATCACATAAAACTCCTATTGCGCTCATCCATTTCAACCAGGCGGCTTGAATCCTATGGTTGACATCACTATCGATCTCCCCATCCTTTTAGAACCCAAGTACTTAAAATGATTGCTTATCGGTATTTCTTGTCCATCTAATCTCATAATACTATAATCTCGGATTTCCTGTTTACTAAATTTACACTCCATATCTCTGTTTTGGCCCTACTTAATCTAAAATCTCGTGATTCTAGAGTTTGCCTTCATAACTCCAATTTGGCATTTATCTCAGCTCTCATCTCATCGACTAAAATAATATCATCAGCAAATAGCATACACCACAGTATCTCAATAGCTCTAGTGAGCTCATCCATCACTATGGCAAATAAGAATGGACTCAATTACAGATCCTTGATGCAAACCAATTGTGATAAAAAAAATCACTTGTTATGCCTCCACAAGTTCTGACATTTGTCACTACTCCATCGTACATATCCTTGATTATGTCAATATATTTGATGAGAACACCCTTTTTCATCAATGTCCACCATAATACCTCTCTTGGCACCTTATCATTGGCTTTTTCTAAATCAATAAAGACCATATTCAAATTTCTCTTCCTCTCTCGAAATCACTCTATAAGTTGACGAAGCAGATGAATAACATCTATCGTCGATCGCCCCAGCATGAACCCAAACTGATTCTCTGATATTGTAACATTCTGTTTTAACCTGTGTTCAATTACCCTTTCCCAAAACTTCATAGTGTGACACATGAGTTTTATTCCACGATAAACAACTCTGAATATCACCCTTGAAGGTACTCTTCCTCCACTCAAGAGAAGATTACCATATAGTTTTATTTTGTAACTCTTCTCAACATCAATAAAGATGTAGTCTTTCGTAGTTTAATATAAAATCTCATCTCCTGTCTCATATTTCTATATAATAGTCTTTTACATAAAAGACCCTTCAAATCCTTGTATTTCCTAGCAATGAGCAAGTTGTATCTTAAATGCGAAAGATCATCAAAAATAAAACTAGATATAAAGGTCATGATTCAAGCAAAATCAATATGATGTCAAATATTCATTCTGGTTTTCGAAGGGAACACTACAGCAAAACATCTCTATTATAGCCAATATCACTAGAAATTAAAAAAAACTAGAAAAAAAAAATCTAGCTTGAGTTTTAAGCTAATCTTTTTGGATTTGTTTGGGTGGGTAAGCATGCGTGCACTTGTGCGTGTGTAGGTGCACGTGAGTGCGTGTATGCGCGCGCGTGTGCGCGTGGGTGAACAGGTGGGCGGGGGTTGATCTAAAAGGTGGTTGAGTTGCACTAGGCACATGGCCTAGGTCAGTGCAATATGTAGACATCGCAAGAAGGCCAAAATTTTTAGATATTAAGGATATTTTATAATAATAATGAAGAATGTCAGAGAGCACTAAAAAGAAAGTAATTTGGAAAAACAAACTTTAAAGCTAAAATGGCGCAACGCGTGCATATGATAAATTATGTGGAACTAAACATCAATTCAATAATAAATAATTAATAAACATGCACTAAATGATGAAACTGACGGTGCACATTTGTGTCCAACATTCTACTGTATGATGCTATTATGCCATAAAACAACTTCTATGCTATCTAAATCCACGTAAATCTACCTAGACCAATTGAAACTGCTTTTTTCACCTAACAAGCCACCCTCCTAGAACAATAAGTTGAGATGGCCACATCATAAGGCTGCTTTGAATAATAATGAGAGTGATATACAGAACATGCAATGACACTCTTTACATTACTCTGTCTGCAATCACCCCAGTCTCTTAGATAGTGGCAATAGTGAGAACTAAGTTTTTTTAGAATAAGTAAAAGTCATAAATATAGGCTAGATTTTGGGTTTTGTTTCTCTAATCCAACAATATCCAATTTGATTAAATTGAAAAGACAAATCAAAATGCAAGTGGGGGTCAAGGGGTCAAGATGTTGGAAGCGGGCTGCACGAACATAGGCAAGTTGTGTGTTGACAAGATGAAGAGAGAAATGGGGAGAAAATTTATGCCAATGTACTATTGCTTTCTCTACAAATTATATATCATTAATTTATGTGGGAAGCACGTATGTAACATAGCATTAGCATGTTCAAGTGAATGTCTTGCATCCATACACATATAGGGTAGTACATTGGCATGTCCTCGTGGCCTATCATGCACGAACATAGGCAAGTTGTGTGTTGAACAAGATGAAGAGAGAAAGGAGGGAGAAAATTTATGCCAATGCACTATTGCTTTCTCTACAAATTATATATCATTAATTTATGTGGGAAGCACGTATGTAACATAGCATTAGCATGTTCAAGTGAATGTCTTGCATTCATACACATATCGGGTAGTACATTGGCATGTCCTCGTGGCCTATCATGCAAGAACATAGGCAAGTAGTGTGTTGACAAGATGAAGAAAGAAGTGAGGTAAAAAATTTATGCCAATGCACTACTGCATTCTCTGCAAATTATAGATCATTAATTTCTTTTCAAATTTTAGATGCTGAAACATTATCACATAAATGACCATAAACTATTGGATGGCTCTAGAAAAAGACATAAATCAGAACTGTGTCATTAGACCTTACAATTTTTGATGCATTTTAACGTTGAAATGCAATTAACCAAGTGCTCTGTAGTTATGCAAGTGGATAAGGTTCAAATCCTACTCCATGATTTACTTGGACAGAATATCAAAAGCAGATTAGCAGGTCATCCATCTCAATCAAACAGGGCTCAGCCCAACATGGAAAGGTTTAGAGTTTATAACAAGTCCTCTGTGGGCCTTTCCCTATCATCAAACAGAGTGATTTGGACTGAATGGAATTACCTGTATATTTGAGCAATGCAACCCACTAGCCCCCAATGGGGTTGAAGAGGTGTGGATGATGGGGGAGAGCCGAGAGGCGTTATGAAGTGGGTCAAATGGTAAAGAAAGCGGTATATTATTATATTATAACAATAAATGGTAGGTAGCAGCGAAGGGAGTGTCAATGATGAGGAACATCAACCGTGTGATTGCAACGACTGGAAATTGTGGCAAACTTATCATGAATGGCATATGACCTTTCTAATGTTTGTGTCAAGGACTCGAGATTAATGCCTATGGAAACAGCCATGACATTTGTAGGACTGCAAATGGGTTAGATTTGGATCGGAGCTATGTAAAATCTCCCTAAGGGTGTATTTGTTTTGAGCTGCAACTCATAAAACTGCAAGTCGTAAAACCTCTTTCTTATTTCCCATTGTTTGTTTTACTACAAAACAACTTGCAAAATGATCACCCTCATTTTCCCACTTGCAGTTGCTACAGTAATTTTGTGGTCATGTAAATCTCACTTTTACACTCATATTTTCTCACTTGCAGCTGCTACAATTAATTGTGGTCCTGAAAATCCCACTTGCAGTACACTTGCAATCCAAAGCAGTTACTTGATAATTAATATATAATTTAATATTATTAAATTTTTAATATTTTCAATAGTACTTATTTTATTTACTATTTTTATTTTTTAATCTTTTATTTTTTATTATTTTTAATATTGTTTTACTATTTAATATTATTACTTTAATGTAATATTTTTATTTAATATTTTATTTTTTATTAATATATTATACCAATTTTTAAATATTTTAATAATATTTTAATAATTTATTAATATAACAAAAAATATGTTTTAATACAAAATTACTATATATTTGATTTTATTAATTTTATAATATAAATAATTACTTTATTAATATTATAAATTACTATTATTACATTAATATTTCATTATATTTAGTATTATAATTATATTTTATTTTGTTAATTTTAGAATTTATAATATTACATTAATGTTATAATAAAATTTAATATTATAATAATATTTTATTATATTTTATAATAGTATAGTACTTTAATGATACTTTAATAGTTTTCTTATGATTTTATTAATATTTATTAGTATTCTTAAAATTTTATTAGTATTCTTTAAATTTTCTTAAATTTTTATAATTATTTGGTTAGGTAACATTTTATTAATATTTAATTAATTATACTAATATTTTATTAATATTATTATAAACAACATATTAAAATTATTAATATTTTATCTCAAATTTATTAATACATTTTTAATTTTAAATAGTAGATTTAATTTAATAATATTTGCAATATTTAAATCACTGCTACAGTTAATTTCGTGATCTACTTTTCCACTTACGCTTTTACATTATCAACCAAACACTGTAAAACACAATATAGTTTCCCACTTATACTTTTATGTTACCAAACAAACACCGTAAAACACAATATACTTTACTTATACTTTCACATTACCAACCAAATACCGTAAAACACAATATATTTTCCCTACTACAGTTCGATTTTTCTATTCTCATTTTATGACTTACGACTTACGGCCACTTCAGCAAAACAAACATGCCCTAAATCTAATAAGAGAATATCTTATCCAAATCCGCTTCAATACGTATAATTGGGCCCAAATTCGAATTTGAATGTGGAAAAAAAATAATCATAGTTTGCTTCATATCTTCATTTCTCTCTACACAAATCTGATTCATATCTAATATTCTAGATCCAAATCCAATTCGGGTCCAGAATTTCAGACCCGAATCTGAACTTATCCCTAAAGATTGGATCGATTATCGGATTTTCAGATACAATTTACAGCCCTGGATGTTTATGAAGGCACAAAGATCATTTGAACATAGCTTCACAAATGTTCTTTAACAGCGTTAGCTTGACCACTTCATATGCTACTTATTAAGAATAAGAGTGGAGAATTTGATCAGTTAACATAGTGACAGGTGAAGATGAGAAGCTATGACAGAATCTGAATAACTTAATAAGCCATTCAGGGGCATCAAAAACATATAAAACTTATAATGATGGTCAGACCTAGATATAGCTTACTAAACCAATTTGACATAACTATTACAAGTTTTCGACTAATCAGAATTTAGAGTTGATTTAATAGAGGCAAGAGAACTTCAAATGGACTTACTTATAGGTTTTTCAGTTCCATCTGAAAGCACTCAAATGTGCCTCAGGTATATCACATGTCAAAAGACTTGCAAGGACATGTTTAGAGGCATGTGTTGCAATAGTCACATATTAGGACTGAATGGCATGAGCATGATGACAATTTTATAGTGGATGCCTTTAAGTAGTAATAAACTATCCTTTAAGTAGAAATGAACTATCTTTAAGCCTCCAAAAGAAGAGCAGTGAAGCAGCAACTGAGATATAGAAATAAATTACAAACAAAAATGGAGGTTGCAAGCTTGGGTTAGAAAGACAGTTAAATTTATTAAAGATTTAGTAAGGTGGTTGATAATGGATTTACCTTACCAGGAACAAATGATATCAGACAATTTCTACTTTAAGTAAATGAAGTACAGATTATTGAGTAAGATTATATTGATTCTAGTATTTTCTATTACAAACATAAAAACATTAATAAAAATTGGCCCTGTGAAGACGTTTTGTGCAGGCAAAACCCCAAAAAGTGTGACATTTGCATAAAGTGAAAGATAAAGTGATATTTAAAGATAATCACTACCTACCTTTGTGCATTATCTTGCAAAAATGATCTCCGATATAGCTGGATGACATTTGCATAGCGATACCTCACTTCATCCTCTAATTCAGGATCTCTCTGGCCCACTCGGTCCATCTGTACCCAAAGGAAAGCCACACATGCAACTAAAAAGTTTGATTAGTAATTCATAAATTTATAAGACAAAGCAATAAAAGTTCAAGTCCAAAAGCTCCAATAGCGTCATATCCAGTTTCAATAAATAGTTCGAATCTCGATATACAATCAAATCGGAAGTAAGATAAAAAAAAATTTATACTTGATCGTATCAAACAAACGCTTTCAGTGATTGACATGCAACTGGACAAGAGTACCAAGGATTAATCTATTAAAGCTTGAAGATGGTACTTACCAGTAAAGCACATACGCTACCTTCAAGGGCACCCGCATGCCAGAAAACATCGTTAGTTAACCTGGCAAGCTCTATTGCTGTAGAATAATGAGCATTGGCGTCAACAGGTGATCCAGCCAACAAGCAGTAGTCCCCTATGGTTTTCTGTGCACGACCAAGCCTTCTTTTCTTGGCTTTAATCACCTGGAGTTTCACAGAAATAAGAAGTTAGTTTACAGTTTGTACATGATCCCAGAAGATAAAGGAGAAATGTTAATCCTCGGAACACCTAAAAAATAGACCTCCTCTGCGCCAAGACTAGCTTGCGAGTCTAAGGGCGTCTTCAGAATAGTCCCCATAGATTCTGCACGGAACACCCATTTCTCGAACTCCATCAACAATGTAGCAGCAAGATCTTGCACCATTGTGAGCATGTGAAGTTCCTGTGCTTGTTGATCAGAAGGAGGAAACAGTATAATACTGTTTTCCTTCTTACGTCCCTCCTCTAACTGTTTCCAATAACAAAAGAAACATGTTTACGAAAATCTCACAAGAAATGAGATGAAGACCTCAGTTGTGACTGAAAAAGTAATCACTGACAGCAAGAAGAAAAGTATGTGAAAAACAAATGCATGTCTTTAAAGAGTAAGTAAGCACTTAACAATTTAATGCGCACAAAGTCATATGAGTTATCATGCCATTCGACTGCACTTGAGAAATCATATGACAATAACTTACTGATGTAAAGAATCATCACATTACGTATTGCTTTTTATTCTGGTGTTCATAATGTTGGATAAGTTCCAAAAATATGAAGTCACTTATCTACAGTTCAGAAATTCATTTCCCATAAATTCATGGCAAGATCCACAGCATCTACAAACTTTGTAACCGTGTTTCATATCTCTCTGTTTGCCAACCAATCTGACTCATAGTCGGACAAGTCACCAGAAGATCGATAAAACCACTAATATTTACTAATTTTCAAATTTCAAGTTCCAAATTTCAGCTTCTTTGGGTCCTAAAATTAAAACCACCAAGCACTCATGACAAATCACTTCTAGGCTAGCCACACAAAAATTCAGAAAAATGAAAATGAAATTTCCGTTAGATTTTGAAGGTTCAGGTAAAATTTATGAAGATATGGGACTATTCTAACCAAGTTTGAAAACTTAGTTTCCGGTTCAGTTTCAGATTCATCAACTTTGGTGGTTTTCAAATAGTTTATTATTGAGTTTCAGAAATTTCAGTTTCGAGAATATCAACATATGAAATTTAAAATATGAGAAATTTGTAATTTGAATTAAGTATTTTATGTATTGACTTACGTTTCTTCTGAATTCTTTTCTTCTCTTGTTCATAAACTACTAGTCTGCTATGTACTACTTGTCCATGATGAACCATTACATGTCAACAGCCTAACCTACCATGCCTTACAATGAGAACTCTATCTCCAGTGCCCCTCCTCTCCCAAACCCCAACCAAAAATAATAATAGTAAATAAATAAATAAACAGCTCTAGAGAGAGAGAGAGAGAGAGAGAGAGAGAGAGAGAGAGAAATAAAACCTAGTTATAGTTTATGCTTAACTGTTGTTGCTGAAGCTCTTTTATAACGTTTAAAGGTACAGGCCTAAACAATATTTTGGCCACTTCCGAGGTTGGTAGCCTCAGGAACCAATATGAAATAGTTTTAATGAAACTGAAATTATAATACTAAGCTTAGTAACACATTGATTATGAGTTACCTCAAAAATTCTATAAGAACCACTAGTACTACTTATAGAAAATTAAGGGAAATTGGCAACAACTTAGATTTACTATCAGAACTTGAAATTCATATTGAAATTTCCCAAATTTCAGTAAACTCGTGTACTGGTTAGCATCCAATTTCATGAACTTCAAACATTGCAAACATGATAAGATTACTGTTTTAAATCTCGGATATCGGTATTTTACCTAAAATGATATGGTAAGTGCAAAAGTTTACCGGATATCTTTTTGAACCGATAGCCGATACATCGCCACATGGCCGATATATCGGCCGATATCTGAGATGAATATATCTGATATATCGCCACATGTCGCATTTGAGGAGCTTCTACAAATGCATTTGAAGAGCTTCTACAAAACGTAATTATCCCTATGAGTCTATGATTCTAAACTTGTTTTAAGTAGTTTCATATGATTTATGCAGACAATCACATCTATATTCTTCATCCGATATGACGTCCGAAATGACGTCCGGTATTTATTACCATATCGCGATATATCACCCGGTATCCGGTATATAATTTTGCCGACCGATATATTACAGATATCCGATATTTAAAACACTAGATAAAATAATTCAACCCTAAATATCTAGCCTAGACTTCCCACAATATCAAACCACTGCCAAGAATATAATAAAATTTGGGAAAATTTTTATATTTGGCTCTTCAAGTTATTTTTGTGACTCAGAGACAAATGTGATTCCTTGTAGAAAAATGAAATCACTTACCTATTCATCTAGACTCTTTCCCTGGTCTATGGCAATTTGAAATTTGGCTCAAGCTTAAATTGCATAACCAAAAAAGTAAGCCCACCAACCCCATTATCCAGCCACCAAGGTTCTACAGTATGGTGCCCTCTTGCTCATGATATAGATCCCCGCTAAAGAAACCATCCATATAGCAATTCAATCGAATACCAATTAGTTCTAGCAATTACAGTCAACTCAAAAATGTCACCTATGATAAAGTTCCAATCCCGTGTGTCAATATTTGTTGCCTTTGCATGAAGGCTCAACTACAACCCCACTTCACCATGACAATTAGATTTCTAAACATTGTTAGCGGCATCACAAGATAAAGATCCACATGTCAATCACTAGGTCAGGATGCAAAGCACACTAGAAGCAACCACCAATGCATCCCTCTTACAAGCACTCACAGAAATCCAGACATTTTGACAAATGTATCTTTAAAGTCAATTATGAAAAAACCTAAAATATGTGTGTCACAATTCCAAAAAAAATCATAATAAAGACCATTTTCAGTTGGTTCCCAATTTCAATCACTTCAAGGTTCAAAATTTGGCAACATGATGGTATGTGGCCGCAAACCATCATTACATCTTCTATGTAGATTTCGACTAACGCTACCAATTATACATGGCCAGTGTTTTAAAGGCGAGGCACTCAGGCGCCTCAGGCGCCCAGGCGAGGTGAATGATGATCTTGTCGCCTCGCTTAGTAGTCAAGCAATGCTCGAAACTCAGGTGAGCGCCTCGGCGTTAAGGCATCCAGGTGAACGACTCAAGAGCTTCCAAGCGAGAGGCGCCCAGGCTCTCGCCTCCACTTGGAAAGGGGTTGGGTAAGCTATTCATCCCCCCCCCCAATTTATTCCCTTATATTGGGTAATTATACCCCAAAGAGTATAGTGGAAAATATTTTTAAAAATGGGGGTGACAATATTAGTGGGCACATTTAGGACTCAATTAGCCCTTTCGAAAAGCGGTCACTACTCCTCTTCTTCTCTCTCATTTTTGCTCTCTACCCTTCTCTTCTCCCACCCTGCCGCTGTTTCTCAAATTGAATCTTTTTTTATAGCATATTGTGCTTCTTTTTTTTTTTCTTTTCTTGCATAAATTGAATTGAATTTGAATCTTTTCATTACTTAGGGAGTAAATTTTCCAATTCATCTTTTCTCTTCAATTTTAAACTAAATGTTGACTGAGTAACAAGTTCATAACAGATTTTGATGTTTTTCTTTTTCTTTACTTTTTCAGTATAAATCTGTAAAAAAATTGGAAATCTGCGCTATCAATGCTTCTTTTTAGTTAGAAATACTGATAAAGAAGATTTTGAACTGATTATGTTTGAAAAATTCAATTGGATCGTTTGTTTTGTTGTTTTCATGCTTTATGATATCTTTGAGATGCATAAGCATTGCATTTTGAAAGATTTCTTTTCATGATAGGTGAAATTAGTGAACTTTAGTTTCTAGATATGTTGTTTTCACTTGTTTGAATGTTCTACTAATAGATAACCTACTTTGTGATTTTAATTGTGATCTATTACTTATGTCATGTATGTTTATAACATTATTTGTGTTCATAGCTTCATGCTTTATTCTATTTGTTCTTGTCTATTCTCTATACATCTGACACAAGTTAGTTGTGTGTACACACACACACACACACACACACACACACACACACAAAAGGTAGATATAATATTTATCACCTTTTCTGCTCAAGCGATCTCCTTTTTTGGCGTTTCTCGCCTCGGGCGATAGAAGGCCTTGTTGTCTTAGCATCGCCTTTCGCATTTAAAACTCCGACACATATATAATTTTATGCCTAAGTCAATACATTTTCCACCTAGCTCAAGATTCCAGTACACAACTATGAAATTTTTGCAAAATTGTATCTAAATTTTAAGTTTTTTTACGGAAAAAACAATGTTCACTGCCTGAGTCAAATCCATCAGGCCTCGTTTGGCAACAGAGTTTCTGAAACTAGGGTTACGTTTAAGTTAAATGAAACTGGAGTTTGTAACCATCAAACCCCAATTTTCAAAATCGGAGGGTTATGTTTAAGTTGAAATGAAAAATCTACTCAAAGTGGAGTTTCAATAACCCGGTTTTGCAAGGTTTGAAGGCCTCCAAACCTCAGTTTCATTAACTCTATTTAGACTCCCAAACAAGGTTCAGTTACAGTAAGCTCATTTTGGACCAGAAACTCTCCCACACTGAGGTTTGGAAAACTTAAACTTGTTGCCAAACGAGGCCTCAGAATCTTAGTAAATAGAGGTGTCAGCTAGTTCCCTATTTCAAGCCCTTCAAACATTGTCAATGCAGAAATTGATCTAGATTTCAACTAACACACAGGGAATTCAAAGCTGTGCATTACATTTTGCACCTAGATCAAGATTACAATCAAAAGAATGCACGAGGGTAATCTGATTTATTGAAAGTTCGAAAATTTTCACCTGCGCGTCGCTGGGGTAAAAGGCGAAGCAGCGGGTGGCAAGCGCGGCCCCGTAGCCCTTGCAAACATCGCGGAACTCGTCGACGACGAGATCGAGGTCGGCGGAGCTGGGGCAGTGGCAGATCCCGACGACGGCGTGGATCTTGCGGTTGGACTGGAAGTCCTCCCACGGGCTCGCCGGAGCGCCGCCGATCATGTACTTGAACTTTAGGGTTCCGGTATCCCACGGCTGGTGCGCGAACGGACTCTTCTGGAGCTCGGTGTAGAACGAGCTGATCGACGACAGATCCACCCGCACGTGCCGCGTCAGCATCGCCACGTAGTTGCGCAGCGTCGGCGGCGGGATCGCACCGCCGACGGTCAGCACGGCGATGCGGATCATGGACCCGCTCTCCATGCTCACGTCCGGCTCCATTAGCGACGGGGGTTGGATCTCGAGTGTGGAAATGAAACTTCAGTGGAGAAGGGAGGGGGTTCCTAAATTTATCGAGGGAGTTCTGCAATTAAAGATAGGTTAAGGGATGGAAATGGAAAAAAGCCATCAAGGGGAAAGAGAGATTTATTAACACTTTTAGAACCTATTTGAAAATTGTGGCTGTGTGGAGGACCAACGGGGATGCAAGTTAATCTAAACTACCCTTATGTACAAAAATATAATCTCATAAAATTCTTTATTTAGGATAAAAATAGTCATATCCTATTCTATAAGAAAACTGTAATCATAAAAGTGCCACTATAATATAGTGGTAAAATTTCTTTACGGGGAGCAAGAGTTCTAGTAGAGTTCAAATCTCAGTTGTTTTAAAAAGAAAACGGTTGCAATTTCATGAGTTTCATCATTTTAAGATTGTCACGAGATTTTGAGTGAAAATGATTATTTTAGAGTGTTTTATATACTAGTTTAAGCAGGTCGAAAGTGGTATTGTCTACCTTAATAACAATGTTAGTTCAGGTTTATGAAATCCTTGCTAAATCGAGGTATGAAATTATGATGGTTTTTAAAATTTTTCTTTCGTTGTTGTAAATAAATGATTTCTTAGTCAACGAGTGAAAAAGCAACCACTCCTATATGTTCAAATCAAATCTCGCATTGGCCGCTTGAATCACCTCGTGCACTGGAGAAACCTTCGTCGATAGCACAGTAAGCCCAGCAAATATCCAACCTTTAGCTAAAAGAACAACATCCCGTTTATCTCAACAAAAAATACTTGCACCAGTCACTGTCTAGCTCTTTACTGTATCATCGAAATTGACCTTAACCACCATGACAAATGAAAACTATAAATGTTTGTAGAAAAATGTTAGAAAGACGATAGATCACCCGAGTTCACTTCAGGGGGAAAAAAAAGGATCATACTTTACGTCAACAGACTAAACTTATCTCGTCTTAGAAAAAGTGTGTGTAAAGAAACCACAGATGGACTTGTCATTTTTACCAGAGAACATCACAATATTTTGTTCCTTCTATGTAACCAGATGCATACATCACTACTGCTTATTTCAACGAGCCTCACCAGCACGCTGCCCTTTAAAAATCTTTATTGGATTAAAAAGGGTTGTTTGGTTGCATGTGAAATCAAGCACACCATGTAAATCTTGTGTCTTTGTGTATTGCTTTCCTTCCCTATGCCCCATCTTTCACAAACCAATCCCATGTTTATTACTCTTTCTCAACAACCAAAAAAAAAAAATACATGTTTATCACTGAACTATTCAAACATTCTCTTAAGAGTTTAGTTTCAATTGGTTTCTTGAATTTTATTTTCAGGTGTGTCATTTTCATGTCATAAGATTGGATAAAATTCAATAGAATTAATTAAAGATCGAGAACATAAAGTTTACAATTTAGAGTGTAGTTGTAACATTTTTTTGCTCTCTTACTCTAGAAAATTATGAAACAGCAACATGTTGATTTTTGAGTTTCTATACTCTTTTGTATTTACCCTTTTTGAGAGCTTTATGGGTTTCAGAAAGTTTGTATTGGGTGTATAGAATAAAGGTTTGTGAGATTTTTTCCCCCACACATTTTATCTTTAGAGTATTGTAAACTTTCCTTCTTCTTAACCTGTATACTTAGGTCATTCATGTCTAACCACGTAAATTTCTGCGTTTATTTAATTGTTCGATATTTATTTTTTTGCATTTAGACCAATTTCTAGATGGTTTTCATAATAGAATTTGGGATTATTCGCCAATATCGGATGGAGATTCAATCTTTGATTCATCAATTTTTTTGCCTTATATGTCTTTTTCATCTGTCAAACTTATTTGGCAACTTAAAAGAGAATAGTAAAATGAGAAACTGAAAAAAGTAAAAGAAAGAAAGTGGGTAAAAAGATTAAAAAAAAAAAAAAAATTGTTTTTATGAGAGTGTGTATGAGTATTCTTGTAATTTTCTATTTATTTTTCATTTATATAAAGAAAGACAAACCAATCTAAGGTTAAATTGCCTATTCTTTATAATCTAATATGGTATCAAAGCGATCTCTCTTCCATTACCACCCACGCCTCCATTTTATCTACTAATCAATACCACTCTTTCTTCTCTCCCAATAAATTCTGACCTTAACTGTCACTTATTTACGCCATCTCATGCTTCTCTTTATTGAACACCATCTCTTCTTTTTTTCTCATCTCATTTTTCTTTTCTCATATCTCCAAACAAAAAAAAAACACCGACAAAGAGTTATGTTCACATGAATAGTATTGCAGCAAAATTGTTCACGATGGACAGTTTTTCATATTTGGAATTCTGTTAATCTGACAGTTGAAATTCTTTTTATCATCATGGTGTATCGAAGTCTAATTTTAATAATTTAAGAGTCATTTCCTATATTTTTGGTTGATCTAGAGGCATTTATGGGTTTTTATTTGTTCTAATTCTAGTTGAATTTAATATCTCTTACTATTGAGCTTGAAAATGTATCAAAACCTCATCTTTTACTAAGTATTGAGTTTGAGCATCTTTCAAAACTTTATTTTCTACTAAGTATTGGCTGTGATAATCTCTCAGAACCTTCTCTTCTACTAAGTATTGAGTTTAAGAATCTCTTAAAATATCATCTTATATTGAGTTTGAAAAGCTCTAGAATCCTAATTGTATCTACAGAGATGAAACATTTAATTTTTTGCAAGTCTTCGCACAAGTGTTCGATTCAATTTAGATTCAGTTTGATTTGTTTACAGCTTAAACAATGACATCAGTGACTTAGAAGCTTGGTATCAGCGTTAGCAATTCAATATTTGTTATCAATATTTATTTGATTAATTCTTTTTGTCTAGAAAACTTTGTTTAATTTCTTTTCTTGATCTTTGTAACGGCCTTGACATGAATGATATTTATGCTTCAACTTAAGAGAGAGTATAAGAGTGTGAGTATTCTTGTATTTCCTATTTATATTCTCATCATTTATATAAAAAGAGACAACCTCAATTTAGAGTTAAGTCATTTATTCTCTGAAACCTAATAGCTCTTGTAACAATGATAGAGAAGTCGAGATGATGATTATCACGCCCCGCCTCCCAAAATACGTGAAAACGGAGTCGCGACGAAGGTCGGCGACGTATATACGCGAGGAAAATACCCCACACATATGCGCTAAGCCTAAAGTAACCTGAACAAGTTACAAAATCTACTACGATAAATCAATATCACTGCAATATAACATATAAATATCTAACACAATGATAACATATGAATAAAGGAAAGAAAATGGCAATTGGATGCAATAAAGATCGAATTGGGAAATAACATGAATAAAAGAGAAAGAATACCTATAATCAAGAAAAGAGAGACTCAAACTCCTAGCAACGCGTACGATCACACGAACACCTGAACAATATAAGAAGGTGTCCAAAATTAATCCCTGAACGTGCGAATTCAGGGTCGTCAGAAGCGACCTAATGAGTGTGTGTGTAAAGAGGAAGGTGCTCGTGCATAAAAAAACAATGTAAGTAATAACATGATAATCTGAAAATAAAAGGTAACAAAATAATCAATATCAATAGCGAACTATGAACGATATATAACTGATATCATGATAATAGGGAACAACTAATGTCAAAATGTATAATCTAGCATATGTCACTAGTTTGATGTACAATCCTATATCTATCATAATTTATACATGTAATATACAGTCAGGTGATCACGGTTAGTCACAATATATTAACAGTTTATCATTATTAATTATGTCAGTGAACACCAATTGCCACATGTAATAGACGCATCTCATACTACGCCTATCACACATGCCAATCGAGGTCCTCAATTATTGAAACTGATCGGTTGGAGACATTGTCTGTGTTTTAGGTTGGTCTCGTGCATACCCGAGATCACGGCCCAGACTCCTGGCGCTGAACCAGGACCTACCGCTGTTGACACTTAAAAAAGACAAGATTCTTATTGGTCCGAACAATGTCTAAACTTGTTAACATTTACAAAAGACAAGTGACAGACGGGCTGAAGACCATTTTTCACCCGTCTCCGAGGGACAGGGAAGCAACTTGGACTCCACTGATCTTGCAAGCAGACAGTGAACCCGGATTGTTTCTAAACAGACCTCAGCAGGTCTAAAGATGCTAGCACTTAGCATTACATGAGCCCAAAGGGATAGCCTCGCCTGAGAGGCTAAGATCATTCAACTTCGCATTGAAGCCATTTACAGCTCCGCCAGGAAATTAACTCACAGCTTCGCTTGAACTACTGAAGCGTAACTCCGCAGAGAGAGTTAGCTCCGCCTGAAGCCACGCGCAACTGCGCAGAAAGGGTATATGATAGCTTCGCAACAGATGACATCTAGCTCCGCTGAAGAAGCTTTCCTCTGACTTCGCCAGATACTGCCTCCAGCACCGCTGCGGACAGCGCCGCTGCTGGTCTGCTATGGTCAACCCTTGACCAATCAAATCTCCAGATGAGATTAAATCTAATCAGGATTGAGATCAAATCTAATCAAGATTAAATCTGAGATCAAATTTGGCAGTTGATTGCCACAATCTCTTGACTCTTCTAAAACGAGTAAGTGGATCAGGGAAAATCTTCCAATTATATGGAAAGGATCAAAACAGATCAAGAGGATCAACCGACCTGCTACTTCTAACTTCGCAGAAGCTGATCCTAACCTCGCAGCAAGGCTACTTTCCAGATTTAAACAGATTTGATTCAATCTGTTTCCATATTTTCAAGGGACAATTATACCCCTGTTCTCTCTATAAATAGAGACCACCTCCAGAAGAAGAGGGACACACGCGATACGCTCGAGAGAGGACTCCACAACCAGAGACTTCTTCACGATGCACCGTGCGCACAAGAATTCAGAGACTTTTAGAGAATTACTTCTCTAATCAGGGTGCTGATACTCTAATACCTTCTTCTCAAGAAATCTCCGGAACCAGGCGAGAAGGAATTCCTAATTGAAGGCGGTTTTGAGAAGTAGCAAGAGGGTTCTACCAACCTTCTATTCTTTGATTCCCCGAACCAGGCGAGAAGGGAATCTCATCGCTCGCATCGTCAAAGGGATAAAGTGGTCACGCGCTGACCAGACTCCTATCGGCACACTTCTCCAGAATCTCTGAGGAGATCTACTTGTAATCTTTTAGAATACTTGTAATTTAGCTCCTCAACCCTTTTTATTGTAAGTTTTTCCCTTTGCAAATCACTGGAAAACAAGATGGCGACTCCGCGGGGGAACGTATTCTCCACTGCCGAGAATCAAGTGTCGCAATGCGGCGAACAGACCTTCGGGTCTAACTCTGAAATCAGAAAAGCCGGTGCAGCCAGAGCCCCTCTGGCTAAATCTTCAAAGAAAGTCTCTGCAGAGACAGAAAAGGCTCCCTGGGAACCTACTGCAGTTCTCTGGCGCAACAACGAAGCACGCCCGCAGCCCAGGTCCTGCACTTTCGAGAACTTGGTGGTTCAGTTCGATCAAGGAAGATTTGAAGAAGTCCTCTCTGGGGGTGGCCTAATGCTTCGAGCACAGAAGCATAGGAAGGTCTCTATGACCAAGGTTTCAGAACAGAAACCAGAAGCAGAATTCTGCCAACACCCTTCAGCCTTGTGTGTCGCTGATCAGGTTCCATGTGAACCTAAGTATCCTCTGCCAAAGCAGATGTGGAGGCCTAAACAGAAGTCTCTGGGCAAAGCCTCAGGCGTAGTTACGCCAAAACCGCGTCTCTCTCGCGAAGAAAAAGGCAAGATGCATATCTGCTCCAACAATGCTGCCAGCCGCGAAGTCACGACGGCAATCATACTGTCGCCCAATTCAAGAGCAGCAACGCCTTGCGCCGACCTCGTTCTCATGAGCGAAGCTACTGTACCATGGCGTACGCGCAGGGTTCATGGCCACGAAGCTAGAGCCAAAGTACTATCCAAGGCTAATCGCCTACGCAGCAGCATAGCGGACAAAGCATCACAGCGTGCTCCGCTCTCCGGTTCGTCAAGCGCTAAGCTCGCGCTTTGTGGCGAAGTTAGAACTGAAGCATTATTCCGTGCTAATCCCTTCTGCGGGGGTAAAAGGAGCAGGACATCATCCTATGCGCGATCCAAAAGAGCCTCTGCGCTAGATTGTTTGACAAATAAACAAATCTCTTCCTCCTGTTGTCAACAAGTGGGATGTCAGCTGGTGACAGTCCACTCAGTCCACTGCCGGCTGAGACTAATCTCCGGCACCCCTCCAGGACGACGATCAGTTTTGATCGACTATCGGTACAGGCCCCGGTGAAACATCATAAAAGGAGCGTCTCGCGAGATCCACCCTCTGCATCCGTCAATATGACCAGAAGGGGACGAGAGCTGCGCAGAGGAAGACAAGCATCCAACGACACCCCCTACAGCTCCCCAGATCCAGATTACAGCCCAGGCTTAGGCGAAGTCTTGGTGCATGAAGAGGGTGTTTTCCGAAACACCCGATCTAGGGTGGCGATACCCTACAGTTATGAACAACCTTCTTCCTCAACGGCCCTAGCCTCGCCGGAGCCCAGGAGAGCACTCCAACCATCAGATGAAGAAGATGAAGACAGTGGGTATGTCTCTTCGGCGACAGTTAGTTCAGTACGAACAGACAGAGCATCAGTTAATATGGCTGATAATGCTAATGACGACCTCCGTCGGCGTTTGGAAGCTCAGGAATAAACTTCCAAAACCCAGCAAGAAGCTCTGAACAACATTCAACAGATGCTTGCTCAACTCCTCAGTAATCGGAATGGCAATGATGCCGGGAGCAATCACGACGAGGAGGAACATTTTAGCAATAATCAACCAAAGACGGAGAAATCCAAAGAGGGTTCTTCTTTAGACGCTGAAGTCCTTAAGGGTCTCCAAGCACAAATTGTATCCCTAACTCAGAGGGATGAATTAAAGAAAGTAGGGGCAGTCCGTCCTTACCCACTGGAGTGGGATTCAGTGCCATACCCACTGAAGTTCAAACCACCAACGTTGCATACGTATGATGGTAAGAGCTCACCAAATCAGCACATCTACTATTTCCGATCTCAGACCGGTAATGTTATAGGCAATGACGCCATCATGGCTAGACTGTTCATTGGCACCTTAAAGGGGGGCATTTGACTGGTTCCGAAGTCTCCCTCCGGGCTCTGTCAATTCCTGGATCGACCTGGAAACCCGATTCCTCTCTCGTTTCTATGAGGACGATACTGAGATAACCATGGACAAGCTCCTCTCCGCCGTGCAGAAGAAAGGCGAATATGTCTGTGACTACATTGAGCGGTTCAGAAACCTGTCTTTGATGTGCCCAGCAGGGATGCCATTACTCATGCTCTTACAGACGTGCAGGCATAACTTCTTGGATCAGGTAGAAGTTCGCATGGGGGCTGTCAAAGCCCACACCTGGAAAGAATTGGTTGAACAAGCTGAGATAGCATAAAAGTCGGCTAAAAAGTTCGAACCATTTACCCCTAAAGGCAAATGGGGTATGAGCAATAAAGGACATAGCGACGTACCGCAGTCTTCTCAAGCCAAAGGGAAAGAGACTATGTCCGTAGAATTGTCCGGGGACGCGCAATCGAAAGCCAAGAAGAGCGGCTCCAATAATCAAGAGTCTAAGTTCCCTCCAAAATAGTATTCCTTCAGAGACGATCAGGTGGTCACAATATTCCATTTACTCCACAAAGGAAATAAAATGAAGCTGCCAGAGGCTCGGCGTCCCAATGAAATAGGACGCACGAATGACCCCAAATATTATCTCTACCACAGGATGATTCACCATCCTACCGACAAGTGCTATATCCTCAAGGACAGAATTTAAGCCTTGATCGACGCAGGGGTCCTGACACTGAAGTCAGAGCAGAAGAAAGTCACTGCCAATATGGTGACCCTCGAGTTCGGCAAAACCCCAAATGTCACAATTCCTGACGGGACTTATCCAGTCCCTGCGCCACGACTGGAAGTCAAGCATCCTGTGGCTAAAACTCAGGATAATAGGGGTCTTGTTCTCTTGACACTAGAGACAGGGGAAATCATGTGGATACACCCAGACCTTATCCAAGACGAACAATGGGATTCAAAAAAGTCCACGTCGAAGGGCAAATCTTGCAATGTCATCTCCATCCAGCCGGATGATGGCAATCTCCCTCAGCGACTCTGATAGGAGCGGAATCTCGCTACAATCCTATCGAGAAAGAGTGTTTAGCTCTTGTCTTTGCCGTTCAGAAGACACGACATTATTTGGTCAGCCAAACCATACATGTCATCTCCAGAGTGAATCCTTTGCATCTTCTCATGACGAAGTCAGGATCATTGAATTCAAGATTAGCTAAATGGGCGCTTCTTTTGTCTCAATACGACATGATCTTTACCCCTCAGAAGGCGGTTAAAGGCCAGGCCCTTGCAGAGTTCTTGGCCGCTCATCCAGTTCCGAAACATTCAAAACTTCATGAGGATATTTCAGATGAAGTCGTCGACTCCAATGTAACCTCAGAGGAGGAAGTGTGGCAGATGTTCTTCGATGGAGCATCGCGAATGGGCCCCAAAGGCAAGATTATTGCCGGAGTGGGGGTTGTGTTCATCTCCCCACAGAATCATGTCCTTCCCAGAGCATTCTCCCTGACAGAGTCATGCTCCAACAATGTAGCAGAATATAATGCTCTGCTCATTGGTCTTCAGCTCGCCCATGGAATGGGGGTACGCTACCTTGAAGCTTACGGTGATTCAAAGCTGATTATCAATCAGGTTAAAGGCGAATATGAAGTTCGCCACGAGGATTTGGTGCCTTATTACCACACGGTCATCGAATTGGCTAATCTTTTTGAAGGCTTCTATATCGGGCACGTGTCTCGATCTCAAAATACCAAGGCAGACGCTCTTGCTGCATTAGCAACAACACTAGCCTTTCCAGCCAACACCGAGTATCACCTCACGGTGGTGACTCGACACCTTGTATGCTCTAAGCATATGTTAAGAACCCGAGAAGTCTATAATGTCTCCACGAATCTTGAGCCGAGAGATTGGCGATTTCCTCTCATCGACTATGCTTTACATGGTCTGCTGCCAGACGATCCTAAAGAAGCGGCATCTATCAGACGAAGGTCTCTCCGTTTCTACTACGATCCAACTCTGAAGACACTTTATCGTCATTCATATGACGGTGTCCTCCTCCGTTGCCTTTCTAGTTCAGAGGCGCAGGAAGTGCTTAAAGAAGCACATGATGGCATTTGCGGAGCTCATCAGCCAGGTCCAAAACTCAAAGACAGGTTGCATAGGTTTGATACTATTGGCCAACCATGATAGCCGATGCCATCCAATATGCACGAAGGTGTAAAGCATGCCAGATTCATGCGGACTTCATACACCAGCCCCCGGAGTTTCTCCACCCAACTGTTGCTTCGTGGCCATTCGAAGCATGGGGAATCGATGTCGTAGGGCCAATCAGCCCCTCTTCGACAAAAGGACACCGGTTTATCCTGGCAATAACCGACTACTTTTCAAAGTGGGCAGAAGCTATACCACTGGTTGAGGTCAAAACTTCTAACGTGATTAATTTTATCAAACACCATGTCATCCATCGGTTTGGTGTCCCTAGGCGGATCATCCATGATAATGGTCCCCAATTCATAAGCCAAGTATTCTATCAGTTCTGCGATAAATACCGAATTCAGAATGTGGCTTCAACTGTCTATAATCCTGCTGCTAATGGTTTGGCGGAGGCATTCAATAAAACGATCATCAAGCTACTCAAGAAGTTTGTCTCCTCGAATAAGCGAGATTGGGACGAAAAGCTTGGTGAATGTCTTTAGGCATACCGAACCATGGTTCGAACACCGACAGGCAATACGCCTTTTTTCTTGGTATATGGGTGCGAAGCAGTCATCCCATTGGAAATCCAAACGCCATCATTGCGAGTCGCTCTGACCACTAAGATCACATCAGAGGATAATGATCGGTTGCGTCTTCAAGAGCTCGAAGCCCTAGATGAGAAGCGGCTACAAGCTCAGCAGCATATCGAGTCATATCGAGTTATATCAAGCTCGAATCTCAAAAGCCTTCAATAAAAAGGTCAAACAAAGAGTCTTCCAGAAAGGAGATTTAGTTTTAGCCGTCAGACGACCAATGATTATGACGCATAAGACCAAAGGCAAATTTCAGCCTAAATGGGAAGGACCGTTTGTAATAGAAACAGTCTATTCAAATGGAGCATACCGCCTTATGACTTCAGATGGGGATTTACTCATGATGCCGGTCAATGGCAAGTTCTTAAAGAAGTATTATCCTTAATTAAGGATCCTTCTCATGATCAAGTTAACACTACACCTCTGATCAAGACCTTCATATCCAAGGTGCATGCAAAAAGAGCCTTTCTCTTCCTCCAAGCGAGATCACACACCAGTAAGGAACCTGGCCATATACTGGTTCTCCCAAAAGAGAATCAAGGTTACACATACGCTAACCAAATGATCCAACATCCTTAACAATTAAGGATAGAGGAAAATGTTGGCCTTAAGCCCAACATATGTCCTCGACAACTCATCATGCTGAGGGGAATAGCATGGCTAGCCAAATTCAAAAGGTAGTTGGTAAAGGCATATCAAACCCGTTGACAGCTGGGGATTTGCCAAAAATCCTAAGGGACCTGTTCCCATTTGATTCCCTCTCCAAAATTACTTACCAATTCTCGTCCATAGAATGGTAAGACCACAGATATATTTCGCTGTTACGTTAACATTAAACCTATGAAGTGATTCCCTCGTTTTTCCCATGAAAACGAGACCTCCAAAATCACTTACCAATTCTCGTCCATAGAATGGTAAGACCACAGATACATTTCGCTGTTATGTTAACATTAAACCTATGACAGTGATTCCCTCATTTTTTCCCATGAAAACGAGACCTCCAAAATCACTTACCAATTCTCATCCATAGAATGGTAAGACCACATATACATTTCGCTGTTACGTTAACATTAAACCTATGACAGTGATTCTCTCATTTCTACCAGTAAAAACGAGACCCTTCCCCAAATTCCATTACAAACCTTGAGCCCTGTTGACATTTACAAAAGACAGGTCTCGATACTTATTGACATTTATAAAAGATAAGTATCACCAACCTTGAGCTTGGTGGCGTCTCAATCGGTTATGTCATTGCGACCTCTAAACTAGCAGACAACCAAGTCTCAATTTCGAGCTTGTTGACATTTACAAAAGACAAGTCTCAACCCCGAGCCCTGTTGACATTTACAAAAGACAGGTCTCGATACTTATTGACATTTACAAAAGATAAGTATCACCAATCTTGAGCTTGGTGGCGTCTCAATCAGTTATGTCATTGCGACCTCTGAACCAGCAGACAGCCAAGTCTCAATTTCGAACTTGTTGACATTTACAAAAGACAAGTCTCAACCCCGAGCCCTGTTGATATTTACAAAAGACAGGTCTCGATACTTATTGACATTTACAAAAGATAAGTATCACCAACCTTGAGCTTGGTGGCGTCTCAATCGGTTATGTTATTGCGACCTCTGAACCAGCAGACAGCCAAGTCTCAATTTCGAGCTTGTTGACATTTACAAAAGACAAGTCTCAACCCGAGCCCTGTTGACATTTACAAAAGACAGGTCTCGATACTTATTACAAAAGATAAGTATCACCAACCTTGAGCTCGGTGGCGTCTCAATCGGTTATGTCATTGCGACCTCTGAACCAGCAGATAACCAAGTCTCAATTTCGAGCTTGTTGACATTTACAAAAGACAAGTCTCAACCCCGATACTTATTGACATTTACAAAAGATAAGTATCACCAACCTTAAAGCTTGATGGCTTCTTAACCAGTTATGTCATTGCGACCTCTGAACCGGCAGATAGCCAAGTCTCACTTATTCAATACAGTAAGAACTATGTTCTCAAGTGGCTACAATACAACTTGGAAACGACAATTCAGCAGATAAAGCAAGTTGGAGGTTCGACAAGGGAGTCAAAACAAAGTTATTTTTATTGAGTTCGAGAAGAAGAGATACATGAAGGCACATATATTACAAGCTATAAGCGTACGTCATAAGATTTGATCCGTTCTTCAAGGGAAGCCAGCCTTGCCTCCCTATCATCGGCAGCCTTCACAAGCGCCTGCGACTTTAGTTCAGCCTCATTAAAACTCGCCGTCTGGGCCAGGCGAGATTCAACTTCAGCCAAGGTTGCCCTTTGAGCTAGCTCTTGCCGCGAAAGCTCGTCACTCTGAACCTTAAGCTGCTCAAGCCGCGCAGTTTCTTCCAGACGCACTGGTTCAGCCTTGGATAAGAGAAGATTTCTCCTTCATGATCATTTCCTTGGCCTTCTCAATTTTGTCTTCGGCATCAAGAAGAGCACTGCTAGAAGCATCGATAGTGTCCCCGAGCTCTATCCTCCTTGTCTCCAAGGATTTCAAGTCCGAAGAAATAGCCTTAGCGGCTTTCTGAGCAGCAAGACGGGCTTCATGCATTTGAGCGACAAGATACGCAAGCTGCTTGTTAACCGAAGATTCCAGGTCCGAGCGGCTAAGACGGCGCCATTCCTCTACGTCCCTCTCAAACTGGTCTACCAGAAGCTCTAATGCAGCGGCCTGGTTATCCACCCCCAAAGTCCCGAATACTTTCAATACTGCGGGAAAGGACCACCTTTAATGTAGAAAATGGCATAGTCGAGCCTTTCAAGACCAGATCGATCGATCGCTTCAAGCCTTTATAAAAGCTATCGACTATGTCACCTATAAAATCGTTTTCAACCTCGGCCACTTCTGTTAGATGGACAGCCTCAGAAAATCCACCAGCCTGGTTGACACTACTGTAGAAGGAACGGCGGGAACACTGGCTGCAGCAGCATGACAGGTCATCGGTGATCTCGGCGGAGTCTTCATTGAAACCGGTACACTAGCCACCGCTGAGGTAGGACTAGTAACCATCTCCTGAACCGCAGGCTCAACCACCAGGGTTGGGGAAGTAGGGTTTGTAATCACCCTCAGCTCCGCACCTGGCACAACTGACGGCGCCTCACTCGTTGATATAGTTGGGAGTGAGGACACCTCCGGGACTACCACCCCTTCAACCTCCGTTCCTTCGGCTGGCTCAGGCCGATAAGGGAGTAGGTCACCATACAGCGCGTCCAACACAGCAGCATCCGCCGCGGTCGAAGTGCTCATGTCACCTCTTGACCCTCAGGAAGATCGTCTGGTTCCCTTGAAGTTGACGCACCCTGAGGCAGAACCCCTGCAACAAGATTGTGTTTAGGCAGGACACAACAAATAGTAAAAGTCAAAAAGCCAAACTAATACCAAAGGATGATGTCCCCTCAAACATCTTGGCAGCCGCATCAGTGTCTACGGGCTCCATTGGAAAGTCCTTTGCGGAGTCAACACGAATGGCCGGCCCACTTTCGCTTGCCGAATCTTCCGTGGACCACCCAAAAGAGCTTGACGCTACAGGACTTCCCTTGAAAGTCTCAGCGCCCGAAGGACCAACGTCAGCTGCATCACCTCCGGATTTCTCCGGGACGGAAACATAGCCGGCCTCATCACCCTCGTTGTAAGCGGACAGAGGATCATAATGTTCCCCATGTTCTCCGACCGCCCCAGCTCTCGGGCTCGTCACCGCCTTGACCCCTACATCACGAAGCAGATAATAAGCGGTCCGGAACACATGGAAGATATATTACAAAGACGAAGCTGATCTTACTTAAGTCCGGAGCAACTTCACCAGTAGTCGGTTCAGCAACTGACGGTTCAACTACTAATGGGGCAGCAGGAGGAAACGTTGCAGAAGGTTCGCCCTCTACAACAACCGTAAGAGCTTGGCGACGGGGCTTCTTCACTGACTGCGTCCTACGAGACCTACCTATCCGTTTGCGCTTGAGGAAGGCATCAGAACCTTCCTCCTCTGCTTCCTCTACATGTCTTGGGGAGCTGTCCCCATCACGCCAGAACCGGCTGCAAAAGTCTCGGCACCTGCCTCCACTTCGAAGTGAGGACTTTCCGCATCCGAGGCTTCGCTGTCATCAACAGCAACGAATTCTTCTATACCCGGGACGCGAACCCTCTTACCTTCTCTTCTCTCAGAGGCCTTCCGCTTTAGTCGCTAAGAAATTAACTTCACACCAGAACTGTTAGCATTGAATCCAAGGGGTATGGAGTTGGAAGTTGCATACCATTGGCAGAAGCACAAGGTCATTAGAAGATTGGGAGTCCTCAACGGCATACGCAATCGCGCCTCGGTACAGCCCGCAATGAAAAATCGCCAGGCACGATCAATGAGACTTCCCATGAAAGTCAGATGGAGATTTGGGTTGCCCACATACAGTTGGTCATATCTAAACTGCCGCGCAAACCGACTTGGAACATAAGGCTCCAAGTAGCAGATGTCTCCGCTCCAGTATAATAGATGTGAGGGCCGGATGCTGACTAGCCACTCAAAAATTCCCCGGCTCAAGGATGACTGCCCTTCCCCCGCGTCTTTGAACTCCTCATCATAGCCTGCATCCCGAATACGGGGAAAACAGCGGAAGAGACTATAGACGTCATAGTGGCGCACCAATTTACGGGCCTCAGCCACGTAAGTCTTCTGCCATGAGCATTCTTCGAATCGGCGGAGGAGCGCCATCCGAACACCTTCAGGAGGGTCCTCTCCAGCTTCAATCAAAGAGGGACAGTGCAGGGTGAACCACGCTGTTTTCCATTATGTTTGCAAAGGGGGAAAACTTACAAAAAAGAGTTTGAGGAGCTAAATTACAAGTATTCTAAAAAAGATTACAAGTAGATCTCCTCAGAGATTCTGGAGAAGTGTGCCGATATGAGTCTGGTCAGCGCGCGACCACTTTGTCCCTTTGACGATGCGAGCGATGAGATTCCCTTCTCGCCTGGTTCGGGGAATCAGAGAACAGAAGGTTGGTAGAACTCTCTTACTGCTTCTCAAAATCGCCTTCAATTAGGAATTCCTTCTCGCCTGGTTCCGAAAATTCCTTGAGAAGAAGGACGATGTTAGGGTATCAACACCCTGAATAGAGAAAGCAATTCTCTAAAAGGTCTCTGAATTCGAGAACGCACGGTGCGTTATGAAGAAGCCTCTGCTTGTGGAGTCCTCTTGTATGCCTCTGTGTCTTGATCGATCGATCCTCGTCTCCCCCTCTCCTTGTACCCCTGGCGGGCTATTTATAGGGAGAGCAAGGGTATAATCGTCCCTTAAAAATATGGAAACAGATTGAATCGAATCTGTTTAAAATCTGAAAAGTAGCCTTGCTGCGAGGCTAAGATCAGCTTCTGCGAAGCTAGAATTAGCAGGTCGGTTGACCTTCTCGATCCTTTCCATATCGTTGGAGGATTTTCCCTGATCCTCTTACTCGTTTTAGAAGAGTCAAGAGATTGTGGCAATCAACTGCCAAATTTGATCTCTGATTTGATCTTAATTAGATTTGATCTGATTGGATCCGATCTCATCCGGAGATTTGATTGGTCAAAGGTTGACCAGAGTAGATTCTTAGCGGCGCTGTCCGCATTGAGCTCGTAGCGGAGCTAGAGACGGCTTCTGGCGAAGTCTGAAAGAAAACCTTTGGCGGAGCTGGAAGTCCTTCGTGGCGAAATTTGCGAGTTAGCTTCCTGGCGAGGCTTTGAATGGCTTCAAGGCGAAGTCGGGTGATATTAGCCTCTCAAGCGAGGCTATCCCTTTGGGCTCATGCGATGCTAAGTGCTAGCACCTTAGACCTGCTGAGGTCTGTTTAGAAACAATCCGGATTCACTGTCTGCTTGCTGGATCAGTGAAGTCCAAGTTGCTTCCTTGTCCCTCGGAGATGGGTGAAAACTGGTCTTCAGCTCGTCTGTCACTTGTCTTTTGTAAATGTCAACAAGTTTAGACATTGTTCGGACCAATAAGAATCTTGTCTTTTTTAAGTGTCAACAAGACCCCCTTCAAAGTTTTCAGAAGTCTGCAATGGCTCAGACTTCGAAATACTTTGAACTGCTTTGATTGGTGGTGTGTGGAGTATGAACGTCGCCATGATGGTTGAGTTCAGCTTCGCTTTAAATCCTGCTTTGGGATGTAGATTCGCCGAGGAATCATGTAGACTGGGTAGCTTCGCAGCTAGTAGCCCCGCATCTGGGCTTCTGAAGACATGTTCGCTTGGGAGGGCATGTCGCTTTCCCGAGATCAACTGCCGTGGGCTGGTTACGAGGAGGATTACTCCTTTCTTCGTGCTGATCGAGGGAGATATTCTCCGATTTACACGTTTCCGAGGGAGGATATTCCCTTTTTTCAAGGCGCAATAAGTGCCTTTATGAGGGAGACGTTTCTCCCTTTGTACGGTTCCAAGGGAGACCGTCCCTTTTCTCAAGGCGTGATAAATGCCTTAAATGCGCTCGTGCTTCCACGCTTGAGGCGGCAGCGCTCAGGCCATGGGGCCTATAAATAGGACACTTTAGGTCCTCTGAAGAGAAGTGCTTTGCCTCTCTTCTCTTCTCTTGGTTTGAAAGAGATACTCAGATCTCTGAACTAGTGGGAATGCCCACTCTGGTCATTATCCGGCCAAGGATCGGTAAGTCTTGATCGTTCAACGACTTCACCGATTTTAGGGAATTCATCTCCCTTAATTCAGCTTTAGCAGCTGCTTCAGGGATTAGCTTCCCTTGTTCTTCATCTTACAATTGACTGATCTGTAGAGAAGGATTTCAGCATAGCTTCCCAGAAAGATCGCTTCATGTTAAATCCGCTGCCCAGACAAAACTTGGGACTTGGTCTCTTTAATAGTTGAGCCAGTCTTGCCATATAGGCGGAGTTAAGACTATCCCACGGGGTCAGTCTGGCTAGCCATATAGGCGAGGCTTGGGCTTGGCGTTTGCTGAGCCAGCCCATCAGTGCTGTGCAGGCGAGGCTTGTCCTCTGCTTTTACTGAAATTGGATTGCTTTGACCCAAAGGATTCTAATTTGCAGTTTTTTTTCTGTGTTTAACTGCTAATCTGTTCTGATTTGCCTTGCAGTGGGCTATGCTCGCCAATCTTGTGACTTGATGGAAGGAACCATAAAATTACCTTATGCTTCCCCGGTTGAAGCTTTACTTTTAAACAGGAGGAACAATTCGGGGCAGCGGGTGCATGTCCCAGAGGCTGCTGGCAGCCTCTTATCCGAGATGATTCGTTCTGAGGTGAAGCTGGTAGCCGCTTCGTCGGAGATGATCCGCTTCAAGATAGTAGGCGCTGCCTGTGGGTTTGCCGGCATCATTGCCAACTTTCAACTTTGGTGGCCTTTGGGGGTGATCCACTTTGGAAAGGCGGACATCACACCCGTTAGATCACTGGTACCACTGCCGATTCCCATTATATGTGATCTATCGTGTTGGCGGCGATAGGTTTCTATTGCCAGGCTTCAACAAAAATGGCCTGGCAAGACCTGCCATTTTTGTGGAGAATAATGACCGTGTCTTTGCGGCACCACTGATTACAGCCTTGTGCAGGAGAAGGCCTCCTTTGTCCAGTCGGTTTGACTTAGAAGCGGGTAAAACCACTTGTATGCTTTTTTGCACAAATTACCCTGTCGAGCAACTGGGTGTGTTGTATGAAACACAACTTCGATGTAATATCAATGTACCCTTCTTTTTTTAAATCAATGAAAGTTCATCTTCTAATCATCTGATCTTCGCTTGCTTTCTTTGAAGGTTTGGCCATAGCGGGGCTAAACCGTATGCGGAGTTAAGGATATAGTCCTTTTTTTGAGTGATCTTCGCGAGACTGGCATGTCAGCACCTTTTTAGAGGGCTAAGGTAAGCCTCTCGGCGAATGTCCTTGAAGGATTGTGCGAAATCCGCACTTTAAGCCAGGGCGAAGTTAACCCTTAGCGGAATCGAAGCAGCGCTTCTCGGGAAGGCGCTTTGGGCGGCGTTTCGAATTAATTCGAAACGGCGGCACACGCCCTTTTCGAGGCCTCGTTTCAGGCGCTGATTGGCCTATAAAAGCCCGATCGGGCTGAGCAGGAAAAGATCTCCTTTTTTTTCAGAGAGATTTCTTGACTTTCCCTCTTCCTCTTCCTTCTTTGTTCAGAGAACCCTGAGAACTCTTGTAACCCTTTAATGGCGCCCAAAAGGCGAGCGGGAAAAGAAGTGGCGACTTCTGCAGCAGAGGGTCCTCCTCCTCCTCCGGTCATCGAGCGACCAGTCACCGGTAAGGGATTTTCCTATCTGATTAGAGACCGTGGTTTCTCTCCTTTGGAGCCAACATTTGGCTATTAGGATGATCGAATATGATCTGTCCTCATTAGGGAACTCGTTTCCTTGAATCTCCCTGTCTTCCTTGCACAAGGGAATTAAGAACCGAACAGTTCCTCGTACGAAGCCATTACTCGGGCAGTCTCCATCCTGTTGAGGAACAGGATATAGGTCTGTTCCTTCAGTCATGGTCACGAAGGGTGACTTTTGACCATGATGCCCTCTTGGTGACGTTAGCCCTTTGGGCTATACCACTTCCTGTTTAAGCGAAGTTGGTACTTTGGACGCCTTCTGCAAAAATGCAGTTTTATCCGCGAGATCAAGCTTCATCGAGGCTATCGCCTTGCTGGCCTTGCTTGCTGAGCGAGGCTATGCCTCACTTGATTGTTGAACTAATCATAGTTCGTTTCTGTCTTTGCAGTGCATTACACTCCCGATCTCCTGAGCAGCCTGTTTGGGCTGACCAGTGGAGCAGATGGTAACCTCAGCCTGCAGTTCCATGGACAGGCTTCTTTGTTCAGTGAGCGGAGCTCCCTCGTCCGGGATACGCTCATCCAAGGCGGTCATCCGCAGACCACGCGGAGTATCTTGACCACGGCTCCTCTTGAGGATGTTGACCGTCAGACTTACAGAAAGCCCGACTTTATGTTCGGGGATGCCGCATCCGATCCCGATCGCCAGTTGCAGGCAGGCGAAGGACAATAGATCTTTCAACTGGATGGCGAGAAGTTTTACCTTCCGTCGACTAAGCGACACTTTCCTTTATCTTCTTTCATGAATGTGACTCAGGCTCGGAAGATGGTGTGGGGCGTAAGCCGAAGCGTCGAATCGTCCGTGTTGGGAGATTAACCTTTCAGTCGGGCTATTCGAGGGCGGGCCCTCCCCTCAGCATAATGGGGATATACCCTGGGAAGGTATCGCGGGAACTTCCAGTGGGAGAGAACGCGGCTGTGGCGCAGACCTTTGGCACTCAATTCTGTGAGTTGGCGGGAACTATCCTGCAACTGACTTCAGGGCTCCCGGTTGGGTTCATCCTCCTAAGACATGGTGGGCGGAGTTGACCAACTATATCCTCGCTCACTTCGAGGAGGACTTGGAGGGGTTGAATCTCTATGAGGCGTCAGGGCGACCTGCTACGGCATTGAGATGAAGGTGGCGTGCTTCTACGCCATCCTTGAGTTGTACTGCCCGGCTTCGGGGACTTTCTTCACCCCGGTTGGCGAGCTGGGCATGGCTTTGCATGAGATGTGGGAAATCTCTGCTTTGCCTTTCGGGTCTCTTCCATACGAAGAGTACTTTCCCTGTGAGGCGGAGTTGGCTCTCCTGGAAAAGCAGGAGCCTGCTATGCTCGAGACTTATCGGGAGTTGATGTGCCACTTGCATATTTGTTCTAGCATTCACGGTGGTGGCAAGGGTAGCTCGAAGAGCTTAAAGAGCTGGGGAAGTTACCTGTTCCCAGACATGAAGAATGCTCCTGAAGCAGCTCATCGCGGAGTTACTGATGGCGATATTGTTGAACGGATGGAGATGTGTCTCCAAAGGGATTTCGGAGCTTTCACCATCAGGCCCGTCGGCCTATGTCTCGAAAAGCGCTGCTGGCCGGTTTCTTAACCGTCTGGTTAAAGAAGTGTGTTGTGCCTTCTTCCTCGGGTGACATCGTCCACCCGAATGTTCTGCTACCCACCGTTCGCCTGGCCCATGGTCACCGTCTGGGTCTTCTCCCAACGTGGTATGCTGTATTCAAAGAGGCCTTCGCGCACTAACGGAGGCTTTCTGCAGGCCACCGGCGGCAAGACGTGGGAAGAGTGTTATCCTTCCTTGCGATGGACCCAATCCTAGGGTCGGTCTACAGTACACCTACTTGATGGCGTGGTTCGCCTTACACTGCCCTACTTTGATTGGAGCTGGGGAAGATCCTCCACAGGGTGTTCGAACAGCTCTTCTCTGCCGATTCGAAGGTTGCTCTTGGATGAAAGCCTACGTGGCCGAGGCCCGTAAGTTAGTGCGTCGTCATGACGCTTATAGCCTGTTCCGCTGTTTTCCTCGCATTCGGGGCGTAGGATACAACGAGGAATTCCGAGATGCGGAGTCAGGGCGGTCTCCCATGAGTCGGGGCGTTTTCGAGTGGCTGGTCAGCATCCGGCCCTCGCATTTGCTGTACAGGAGTGGGGATACCTGCTACCTGGAACCCTACGTCCCAAGTCGATTTGCCCGCCAATTCGGGTACGACCAGCTGTATGTAGGCAACCCCAATTCGGACCTAGCTTTCATGGGAGCCTTATTGATGGGGCCCGTGCCTGGAGGTTCTTTACTGCGGATGGCACTGGGGCGTGGCTACGCACGCCGCTGCAGGACCCCGGTCTCTCGACGACCCTATGCTTTTGCCAGTGGTACGCGGCTTCCAACTCCACACCTCCTGGATTTAATGTCAATAGTACGGGTGTGAAGTTAATCTCTCAGCGACTGAAGCGGAAAGCCTCTGATAAGAGAGAAGGCAAACGGGTTCGTGTCCCCGGCTTGGAAGAATTCATCGCTGTGGATGACAGCGAGGCTTCTGATGCAGGGAGTCCTCGCTTCGAGGCGGGGGCTGGAGCTGATACTCCTGCGGCTGGTTCTGGTGTGATGGGGACATCTTTCCTACGACGTGTGGAAGGAGTGGAAGAAGAGGATTCTGACGTCCACTTCAAGAGAAAACGAGCGGGTAGCTCTCGTAGGAAATCGTTGGCGAAGAAGCTCCATCGTCAAGCTCCTACGATTGTCGTAGAGGGTTATCCCTCTACAGCGATTCCTCTTGCTGCCCCATTAGCGGCTGAACCGTCGGTTGCTGAACCGACTAGTGGTGAATTCACTCTAGGTCTGGGTGAGGTTACCCTTGTTCATATAATGCTTCTGGTGTGTTTCGAATAACTCATCCTTTGCTTCTTGTTGCAGGAGCCGAGACGGCTGGAGAGCAAGGGAAACATTATGATCCCCTATTCACTTATGGGGCTGCAGCCGGTTCCCCTGCTCACTCGGAAGAGTCTGGGAGTGGCGCGACTGATGTTGGTCCTTCAGGCGTTGGGACTTCTAAAGGGAGTCCTGAGACATCGAGCTCTATCGGGTGGTCCACAGGATACTCGGGCAAGTGAAAACGAGCCGGCTATTCGTGTTGATTCTGCCAAAATTTTTTCGATGGAGCCTCTGGAGACTGGTGCGGCCGACGAGATGTTCGAGGCAACATCATCCTTTGGTATTGTCGTACCCTCTTGGCTTTTTCTGTATGTAGTATTCCGACTAACCGCAGTCTTATTACAGGTGTTCGGCCTCAAGACGCATCAGCTTCAAGGGAGCCGGTAGATCTTCCTGAGGGATCGAGAGGTGACATGAGCACTTCGGCCACAGCGGATGCTGCTGTGTTGGACGTGTTGTACGGCGACCTGCCTTCTTATCGGCCCAAATCAGCTGAAGGACCAGAGGTTGAAGGGGCGGTAGTGCCGGAGGTATCCTCACTCCCAATCACATCAACGAGTGAGGTGCGGACTGTTTTGCCGAGTGCGGCATTGAGGGTGATTGCGAGCCCTACTTTTCCAACCCTGGTGGTTGAGCCTGCTGCTCAAGAGGTGGTTGCCAGTCCTACCTCCGCGGTGGCTGGCGTGCTGGTTTCGATGAGGACTCCGCCGAGATCGCCTTGGGCTAGCCCTGCTACTGTCAGTGTTCCGCTGCTTCTTCTGCGACGGCGTCGACCAGGCTGGTGGACTATTCCGAGGTTGCCTCCCTGCCAGAAATGGCTGAGGCCGAGAATGGTTACATAGGTGACCTGGTCGATAGCTTTTATAGAAGCTTGGAGCGAACTATCGACCTAGTTTTGAAGGGCTCGCCTATACCGTTCTCAAAGCTGAAGGTGGTCCTCTCCCGTGACATTGAGAGCATTCGGGACTTTGAGGGGTATCATCAGGCTGCTGCTTTAGAACTCCTAGTGGATGAACTTGAGAAGGCTGTAGAGGAGTGGCGCCGTCTCTATCGCTCAGACCCGGCGTCCTTAGCTGATGAGCGGCTCGCCTGTCTTGTTGCCCGAAAGCACGAGGCCCGGCTTGCTGCTCAAGAGGCTGCTAAGGCCGTCTCTTCTGATTTGAAATCCTTGGAAATAAGGCAAGCGGAGGTTGGAAGTGCAATTGACGCCTCCACTAGTGCTCTTCTTGGCGCTGAGGATAAGATTGCGAGGGCTGAGGAATGATCAGGAAAGCAAATCTCCTCTTATCCAAGGCCATACCGGTGCGTCTTGAGGAAACTGCGCGGCTTAAAGAACTCAAAGCTCAGAGTGAGGAGCTTGCGCGGCAGGAGCTGTCACAGAGGGCAACTTTGGCAGAAGTTGAAGCTCGTCTGGCTCAGGCGGTGGACTTTGATGAGGCTGAGCTGAGATCACAATCGCTTGCCCAGGCTGTTGATGATAGGAAGACGAGGCTAAACGCCCTCGGAAAGCGGCTCAGATCATACAGTGTACGCTTGTAGGTCATTGTATACGTGCCTCCATGTGTCTCCATCTTTTGGAATTAATGGAAATTCTTTCTTTTGTTTTGGCTTCTGTTGAATCTCCATCTTGTTCTTGCTTGAGGACGTAATCTTTGAGACGTGGCTATCCGTCGGTTCAGAGGTCGCAATGACATAACCGATTAAGACGTCAGCGATCTCGAGGTTAGCCCTTTGCGGGGCTGAAGGGGAGATACTTGCCTTTTGTAAATGTCAGCAAGCATCGGTGAGTCCTGTCTTTTGTAAGTGTCAACAGGCTCAAAGTTGAGACTTAGCTGTCCGCTGGTTCAGAGGTCGCAATGACATAACCGATTGGGACGCTACTAAGCTCAATGGTAGATGAAACTTGGCTATCTGCCAGTTCAGAGGTCGCAATGACATAACTGGTTGAGAAGCCACCAAGCTTCAAAAATGGTGAAACTTGGCTATCTGCCAGTTCAGAGGTCGCGATGACATAACTGGTTGAGAAGCCACCAAGCTTCAGAGAGGTGATACTCGTCTTTTGTAAATGTCAACGAGTATCGAGACCTGTCTTTTGTAAATGTCAACAGGGTTCGGAGTTGAGACTTAACTGTCTGCTGGTTCAGAGGTCGCAATGACATAACCGGATGAGACGCCACCAAGCTTCAAAAATTGGTGATACTCGTCTTTTGTAAATGTCAACGAGTATCGAGACCTGTCTTTTGTAAATGTCAACAGGGCTCGGAATTGAGACTTAGCTGTCTGCTGGTTCAGAGGTCGCAATGACATAACCAATTGAGACGCCACCAAGCTCAAGGTTGGTGATACTTATCTTTTGTAAATGTCAATAAGTATCGAGACCTGTCTTTTGTAAATGTCAACAGGGCTCGGGGTTGAGACTTGTCTTTTGTAAATGTCAACAAGCTCAAAATTGAGACTTAGCTGTCTGCTGGTTCAGAGGTCGCAATGACATAACCGAATGAGACGTCACCAAGCTCAAGGTTGGTGATACTTATCTTTTGTAAATGTCAATAAGTATCGAGACCTGTCTTTTGTAAATGTCAACAGGGCTCGGGGTTGAGACTTGTCTTTTGTAAATGTCAACAAGGTCGAAATTGAGACTTAGCTGTCTGCTGGTTCAGAGGTCGCAATGACATAACCGAATGAGACGTCACCAAGCTCAAGGTTGGTGATACTTATCTTTTGTAAATGTCAATAAGTATCGAGTTTGTAGTAGAATTTGGGAGAAGTCTCGTTTTCACGGGAAGAAACGAGGGAATCACTGTCATAGGTTTAATGTTAACGTAACAGCGAAATGTATATGTGGTCTTACCATTCTATGGATGAGAATTGGTAAGTGACTTTGGAGGTCTCATTCTCTCGGAGAGAGACGAGGGAACTGCTGTCATAGGTTTAATGTTAACATAACAGCGGAATATATGTGGCCTTACCATCCTATGGATGAGAATTGGTAAGGGACTTTGGAGAGGGAATCAAATGGGAACTGGTCCCTTAGGATTTTTAGCAAATCCCCAGCTGTCAACGGGTTTGATATGCCTTTACCAACTACCGTTGAGTTGGGCTAGCCATGCTATTCCCCTCAGCATGATGAGTTGTCGAGGACTTATGTTGGGCTTATAGGCCAACATTTTCCTCTATCCTTAATCGTTAAAGGATATTGGATTATTAGGTTAATGTCTGCATAACCTTGATTCCCTTTTAGGATAACCGGTGCGCGGCCAGGTTCCTGTTGGTTTTCGGCTGTATGACCTCACTTGGAGGAAGAGAAAGGCTCTCCTTGTGTGTGCTCCAGACACGGGGATCTTGATCAGAGGTGTAGTGTTAACTTGATCAAGAGAAGGATCCTTGATTAAGGATAATATTTCTTTAAGAACTTGCCATTGATCGGCATCATGAGTAGGTCGCCCTCTGCAGTCGCGAGGCGGTATGCTCCGTTTGAATAGACTGTTTCTATTACAAACGGTCCTTCCCATTTAGGCTGAAATTTGCCTTTGGTTTTGTGTGTCATAATCATCGGTCGTCTGACGGCTAAGACCAGGTCTCCTTTCTGGAAGACTCTCTATTTGACCTTCTTATTGAAGGCTTTTGAGATTCGAGCTTGATATAGCTCGATATGCTGCCGAGCTTATAGTCGCTTCTCGTCCAAAGCTTCAAGCTCTTGAAGGCGTAGGCGATCATTGTCCTCTGATGTGATTTTAGTAATGAGAGCTACGCGCAACGATGGCATCTGGATTTTCAATGGGAGGACTGCTTCGCACCCATATATCAGGGAAAAAGGCGTATTGCCTGTCGGTGTCCGCACCGTGGTTCGGTAGGCCCAAAGACATTCACCGAGCTTTTCGTCCCAATCTCGCTTA
Organism: Agave tequilana; assembly: GCA_038442645.1. NCBI lineage: Eukaryota > Viridiplantae > Streptophyta > Magnoliopsida > Asparagales > Asparagaceae > Agave > Agave tequilana. Next base: position 9,489 of record JAVJIF010008440.1, on the reverse strand, counting down.
TTCGAGGAGACGAATTTCTTGAGCAGCTTGATGATTGTTTTGTTGAATGCTTCCGCCAAGCCATTGGCAGCAGGATTATAGGCAGTTGAAGCTACATTCTGAATTCGGTATTTATTGCAGAACCGATATAATACTTGGCTTATGAATTGGGGACCATTGTCGTGGATGATCCGCCTAGGGACACCAAATCGATGGATGACGTGGTGCTTGATAAAGTAAACTACATTGGAGGTTTTGACTTCAACCAGTGGTATAGCCTCCGCCCATTTTGAGAAGTAGTCGGTTATTGCTAGGATAAACCGGTGACCTTTTGTCGAAGAAGGACTGATTGGTCCTACGACGTCTATTCCCCATGCTTCAAATGGCCATGAAGCAGCAGTCGGGTGGAGCAACTCCGAAGGCTGGTGTATGAAGTCCGCATGAATCTGACATGCTTTACACCTTCGTGCATATTGGATAGCGTCGGCTATCATAGTTGGCCAATAATATCCCAGCCTATGCAACCTGTCTTTAAGCTTTGGACCTGGCTGATGAGCTCCGCAAGTGCCATCATGCGCTTCTTGGAGCGCTTCCTGTGCCTCTGAATTGGAAAGGCAACGGAGGAGGACACCGTCATATGAACGACGGTAAAGTGTCTTCAGAGTCGGATCGTAGTAGAAACGGAGAGACCTTCGTCTGATAGATGCCGCTTCTTTAGGATTGTCTGGAAGCAGACCGTGCAAAGCATAGTCAATGAGAGGAAAGCGCCAATCCCTCGGCTCAAGATTCGTCGAGACATTATAGACTTCTCGAGTTCTTAGCATGTGCTTGGAGCATACAAGATGTCGAGTTGCGACTGTGAGGTGATACTCGGTGTCGGCTGGCAAGGCTAGAGTTGTTGCTAAGGCAGCAAGGGCGTCCGCCTTAGTATTTTGAGATCGGGACACGTGCCCGATGTAGAAACCTTCAAATAGGTTAGCCAATTCGATGGCTGTATGGTAATAAGGCACCAAGTCCTCATGGCGGACTTCGTATTCGCCTTTAACCTGATTGATGATCAGTTTTGAATCGCCATAAGCTTCGAGGTAGCGTACCCCCATTCCATGGGCGAGCTGAAGACCAATGAGCAGAGCATTATATTCTGCCACATTGTTGGAGCACGATTCTGTCAAAGAAAATGCTCTGGGCAGGACATGATTCTGTGGGGAGATAAACACAACCCCCACTCCGGCAATAATTTTGCCTTTAGGGCCCATTCGCGATGCTCCATCAAAGAACATCTGCCACACTTCCTCTTCTGAGGTTGCATAAGACTCGAAGACTTCATCAGGGATATCTTCGTGAAGTTTTGAATGCTCCGGAACTGGATGAGCAGCCAAGAACTCTGCAAGGGCCTGGCCTTTAACCGCCTTCTGAGGCGTGAAGATCATGTCGTATTGAGACAATAAAAGTGCCCACTTAGCCAATCTTGAATTCAATGATCCTGGCTTTGTCATAAGAAGACGCAATGGGTTTACTCTGGAGATGACATGTATGGTCTGGCCGACCAAATAATGTCGTGTCTTCTGAACAGCGAAGACGAGAGCTAAACACTCTTTCTCGATAGGGTTGTAGCGAGATTCCGCTCCTATGAGAGTTCTGCTCAGATAATAAATGGCCTGCTCGTGGCCATTGTCGTCCTTTTGAGCGAGGAGGGCACCGAGGGAGTAGTCCATAGCTTTACATAAAGCAAGAATGGCTTCCCTGATGTAGGGGCCACTAAGACTGGAGGCTTTGTGAGGTACCTCTTGATGTCTTCATAAGCTTCCTGACAAGCTTGATCCCATACGAAGGGAGTACCCTTTTTCATGAGCCGGGTGAACGGCTGACAGCGGCCTGAGAGATTTGCGATGAATCTTCTGATATAGGCCAGCCTGCCTTGCAAGCCTCTGAGCTCTTTGAGATTCCTTGGTGGATGCATGCTCTGGATGGCTTTGACCTTGTCTGGGTCAAGATGAATCCCTTTTGATGTGACAATAAACCCAAGGAACTTGCCACTTGACACTCCCAAAAAGGATTTTGTTGGGTTCATTTTCAGTTGATGAGCCCGCATTATGTCGAACATCGTTCTCAGGTCGCGAAGGTGTTCATTCTTTGTTGCGGCTTTTGACGGCAATGTCGTCGACATAGCATTCCACCGTTTTTCGGAGATGATCGCGGAAGATCATACTCATTGCCCGCTGATAGGTTGCTCCGGCGTTCTTCAGTCCGAAGGGCATTACCGTGTAGCAGTATACCCCTAATGGTGTTCGGAACGAAGTATGCTTCTCGTCGTCGGGATACATCTTAATCTGGTTGTACCCTGAAAAGCCGTCCATGAAAGACATTCTTTCGAATCCACATGTGTTGTCGATCATGACGTCGGTGATGGGCAGTGGGAATTCGTCTTTGGGACAGGCCGTATTGAGATCACGGTAGTCGATGCAGATCCGTATTTTCCCGTTCTTTTTGAGGACGGGGACGATGTTAGCTACCCAATCAGGATGTTGTTCTTCCCGGATGAAGCCACATGCAATGAGCTTGTGAACTTCGGCTTCAATAGCTTCCATAATGTTCGGGCGAAACCGACGTTGTTGCTGCTTGACTGGCTTGACGTCGGTCTTGATGTTCAGACGGTGCATAGCGACCTGTGGATCAAGTCCGGGCATATCTTCGTAGCTCCATGCGAAGACATCTATATACTCCTTCACGAGCATTATCAATTCCTCCTTTTCTATAAGTGATAGGCTTTCACTTATAAAGATGGGCTTGGGGTTATCTTGACTTCCTAGGTTGACCTGCATCACCTTGTCTTCAGTAGGTGGTTCGCGCGATTCGAATCGCTTTTCCCATTGAAGGTCTGATTGCTGGGCCCATTGCTCCTCGTCAGTGGCTTCTGCGGGCTCCAATTAACTGCTTGAGGTCATATTAGCAGTGAGGTTTTTGAACATTCCTCCTATACTGACATCTGAATCCCACTCGGAGGATGAGGCTGAATGTGATGGAATCGGTTCATCGTCTTTGACTTGAACGGTTGCTGATGATGTGGGTGTAACGTATCCCAACCCCCTGCGTGTACTATCATAGTAATTTGCAGGTTTCCCTTTAGGCACAAGGATCCGCATCAAACCGCGCCTTCCTTTTCCGAAATTCAGGCCTGCTCCACGCTTCAAGTCGTATCCCATTTTCTTCATAATGTGGCGCGCTGGCCGCGCATAATGGAAGAACTGTGGGGCGTCTGAATCTGAGCTAGGATCTGCCGTTGTGGATCCCCGTGGCCGGGTTCTACCGAAGATTATCGGCGACTGACCTTGTTTGGACGGAGGGATCACCAGTGTGGCCCCCTCTATAGCTTCCACAGATGTGCTGGCCACACTTGGCTCATGTACGGGCACATGCAGAGAGCCATCCGTAATGGATTTAATCGACCCAATACTCGCAGGATAATCAAAAGAAATATTATCATTAATTACCCATTCTCCTTCATCCTCTAAAGGAGTATTACATAGGGGATTATTGAGACATGCTATAATTGGTTCACCAATCAGAATAGCTGGCATGCCTGTTTCGGATTCTGAATCCGCCTCGTTGCCACTTTCATCATCGTCTGGCAGCGATTCTTTGAGTGCTCCACCGGCCTCTTGATATAGGAGAGCGTCAGTGAAGTAATTTTTCCACCCCTTTGAATGGTTGCCTCTCAGCAAAGACAGTTCGTACTGTCGCATCATCTTCACATATTTGAAGCATTGATGGAGGGTGGAAGGGACGATCCAGTTGGCATGGATCCATGGCCGTCCCAGCAGCAGGTTATATGATGTGTCAGCATCAATGACATAGCATGTCACTTCTGACTTCAGGCTCCCGATTCTGCAACGGAGTCGAATTTTTCCCAGTGGATGACTGCTCCGGCGTTGAAACCGTATATTGTAGTAGTGGTTGCGGACAACCTATACAATGGTATGCCGAGGAAGTAGAGAAGTCTTTTGGGGATGATGCTAAGTGCGGACCCCGGATCGACTTGTACCCTCTCAATGCATGTTGAACCGATATATCCGGTGTAGTACAGAGGTCGATCGTGCTTGTTGTCTTTGAGAAGCATATCTTCCGCTGTGAAGGTAATAGCGGGCACCTTTGATTGTGCATGATGACATTCTGGGCAGGAAGACTGGACGTCGTTGTTAGGGATCTCAGGCATGCATGTCAGAAATGATTCTGAATTGGCTAGCGCATCCCTGAGTGCTTCTCTTGTCTCTTTCGAGAGGCGAAGGAGCTCGTGTATAGTGATACGAGCTGGGATATTGGCCAGTTGAGCCAATATGTCAAACCGAAAGGGCGTATCAAACCCTTGGCCTGGTGGTTTCTTCAACACGTGGTCAAATCGTACCTCTTTAGGTTTTTCTTTCCCTTTGGCTGGGATTAGAGTGGATGCTGGTACTTGTACTGACGTCGTTTACTGTTGTATCTCGTCAGTAGACTTTTCATACTGCCTTAAGTATGATTTTCCGGATCGGGTGCCCGTTTGCTGAGGCGTATCGGCTTGCGCTGCGCAAGCATGCTTTTCTCCTTCGGAATCACTGAGGGAAGCCGATGTAAGATTGCCGTCGTCTGGCAGGAGGGAGATGACATTGCAAGACTTGCCCTTTGAGTTGGGCTGCTTTGGATCCCGCTGTACGTCTTGGACGAGGTCTGGATGTATCCACATGACTTCTCCTGTCTCCAATGTTAAGGGAACAAGACCCTTATTGTTTTGAGCTGTAGCTGGGAGATGTTTGACTTCCAACCGTGGCGCAGGGACGGAATAAGTCCCGTCGGGAACTGTGATTTTTGGGGCTTTGCCGAACTCAACAGTCACCAGATTGGCAGTTACTTTCTTTTGCTCCGTCTTTAACGTCAGAACCCCGGCATCTACCAAGGCTTGAATTCTATCCTTGAGGACATAGCACATGTCAGTAGGATGGTGAATTATCCTGTGGTAGAGGCAGTATTTAGGGTCGTTTGTGCGCCCTATCTCATTGGGACGCCGCACATCTGGCAGCTTTATTTTGTTCCCTTTGTGGAGCAGATGGAATATGGTGACCACCTGATCGTCTTTGAACGAGTACTGCTTTGGAGGGAACTTAGGCTCCTGATTGTTGAAGCCGCTCTTCTTGGCCTTTGACTGCACATCTCCGGATAGTTCCACAGACATAGTCTCTTTGCCTTTAGCTTGAGAGGATTGCGGTAGGTCGCCACGCCCTTTGTTGTTCATCCCCCACTTGCCTCTAGGGGCGATGGTTCGAACTTTTTAGCCGACTTCTCGGCTATCTCAGCTTGTTCGACCAATTCTTTCCAAGTGTGGGCTTTGACAGCCCCCATGCGACTTCTACTTGGTCTAGGAAGTTGTGTCTGCATGTCTGCAAGAGCATGGGTAATGGCATCCCAGCTGGGCACATCAAGGATAAGTTTCTGAACCGTTCAATGTAGTCACGGACAGATTCGCCCTTCCTCTGCACAGTGGAGAGGAGTTTGTCCATGGTTACCTCGGTATCATCCTCATAGAAACGAGAGAGGAACCGAGTTTCCAGGTCGATCCGTTGATAGAGCCCGGGGGAAGACTGCGAAACCAGTCAAACGCCACCCCCTTTAAGGTGCCAATGAAAAGCCTAGCCATTATGGCGTCATTGCTTATAACATTACCAGTCTGAGACCGGAAATAGTAGATGTGCTGATTTGGCGAGCTCTTTCCATCATAGGTATGCAGCGTTGGCGGTTTGAACTTCGGTGGGTATGGCACCGAATCCCACTCAAGCGGATAAGGACGGACTGTCCCTACCTTCTTTAATTCATCCCTCTGAGCTAGGGACGCGATCTGAGCTTGGAGGCCCTTAAGGACTTCGGCGTCTAGGGAAGAACCCTCCTTGAATTTCTCCGGCTTTGGTTGCTCATTGCTGAAGTGTTCCTCCTCATCGCGATTGCTCCCGGCATCATTGTTATTCCGGTTATTGAGGAGTTGAGCGAGCATCTGTTGAATATTGTCCAGAGCCTCTTGCTGAGTCTTGGAAGTTTGCTCCTGGGCTTCCAGGCGCCGACGAAGATCGTCGTTGACGTTATCAGCCATATTGACTGATGCTCTGTCTGTTCGCACCGAACTGACTGTCGCCGAAGAGGCGTACCCACTATCTTCATCTTCTCCGTCCGATGATTGGAGTGATCTTGTGGGCTGTGACGAGGCTAGGGCCGTCGAGGAAGAAGGCTGTTCATAAGTGTAGGGTATCGCCGCCCTGGATCTGGTGTTTCGAAAAACACCTTCCTCATGCAACAAGACTTCGCCTAAGCCTGGGTTGTAGTCTGGATCTAGGGAGCTGTAGGGGCGTCGTTAGATGTTTGTCTTCCCTGCGCAGCTCTCGTCCTCTCCCAGTCATGTTGACGGATGCGGAGGGGAGATCTCGCAAGATACTCTTTCTGCGATGCTTCATCGGGGCTTGTACCGATAGTCGATCAAAAACCGACCGTCGTCTTAGAGGCGTGGCGGAGATTGGTCCCAGCCGGCAATGGACCGAGTGGAGTGTCAGCAGTTGACATCCCCTGTGTTGGCAATAGGGGAAAGAGGTTTGTCTATCCGTCAACAATTTCCTCAAATCGGACCCGGTCGGGTCCCTGCAATCGAGCGCAAAGGCTCTTTTGGATCGCGCATAGGGCGATGTCTTGCTTCTTTTATCCCTGCAGATGGGATTAGCACTGAATAGTGCTTTAGTTCTAGCTTCGCCATTAGACGCGAACTTAGTGCTTAACGCACTGGAAAGTGGAGCATGCTGCGGTGCTTTACCCGCTATGCTGTTGCGAAGGCAATTGCCTTAGATGGTACTTTGGTTTCAGCTTCGCGATCATGGACCCTGCGCGTACGCTGTGGTACAGTAGCTTCGTTCATGAGAACGAGGCCGGCGCGAGGCATCGTTGCCCTTGAATTGGACGACGGTATGATTGCCGTCGTAACTTTATGATTGGAGCAGACAGGCATCTTGCCCTTCTCTTCGGTCGAAGACTTCTGTTTAGGTTTCCACATCCGCCTTGACAGAGGAGACTTAGGTTCGCAGGGAACCTGATTAGCCACACGCGAGGCTGAGGGGTGTTGGCAGAATTCTGCTTCCGGTTTCTGATTTGAAACCTTAGTCGTGGAAACTCTCCTATGCTTCCGTGCTCGAAGCGTTGGGCCACCCCCAGAGAGGACTTCTTCAAATCTTGCTTGATCGAACTGAACCACCAAGTTCTCACAAGTAAAGGAATCAGACTGCGGACGTGCTTCCTTGTTGCGCCAAATAACCGCAGTAGGTTCGCAGAGAAACCTTTTCAGTCTCCGCAGAGACTTTCCTTGAAGATATAGCCAGAGAAGCTCTGACTGCACCGGCTTTTCTGAATTCAGAGTTAGACCCGAAGGTCTGTTCGCCGCATTGCGACACTTGATTCTCGGCAGTGGAGAATTTCTTCCCCAGCGGAGTCGCCATCTTGTTTTCCATTATGTTTGCAAAGGGGGAAAACTTACAAAAAAGAGTTTGAATAGCTAAATTACAAGTATTCTAAAAAAAGATTACAAGTAGATCTCCTCAGAGACTCTGGAGAAGTGTGCCGATAGGAGTCTGGTCAGCGCGCGATCACTTTGTCCCTTTGACGATGCGAGCGATGAGATTCCCTTCTCGCCTGGTTCGGGAATCAGAGAACAGAAGGTTGGTAGAACCCTCTTGCTGCTTCTCAAAATCGCCTTCAATTAGGAATTCCTTCTCGCCTGCTTTCGAAAATTCCTTGAGAAGAAGGACGATGTTAGGGTATCAACACCCTGAATAGAGAAAGCAATTCTCTAAAAGGTCTCTGAATTCGAGAACGCATGGTGCGTTATGAAGAAGCCTCTGCTTGTGGAGTCCTCTTGTATGCCTCTGTGTCTTGATCGATCTATCCTCGTCTCCCCCTCTCCTTGTACCCCTGGCGGGCTATTTATAGGGAGAACAAGGGTATATCGTCCCTTGAAAATATGAAAACAGATTGAATCGAATCTGTTTAAAATCTGGAAAGTAGCCTTGCTGCGAGGCTAAGATCAGCTTCTGCAAAGCTAGAATTGGCAGGCCGGTTGACCTTCTCGATCCTTTCCATATCGTTGGAGGATTTCCCCTGATCCTCTTACTCGTTTTAGAAGAGTCAAGAGATTGTGGCAATCAACTGCCAAATTTGATCTCTGATTTGATCTTAATTAGATTTGATCTGATTGGATCCGATCTCATCCGGAGATTTGATTGGTCAAAGGTTGACCAGAGTAGATTCTCAGCGGCGCTGTCCGCATTGAGCTCGTAGCAGAGCTAGAGACGGTTTCTGGCGAAGTCTGAAAGAAACCCTTTGGCGGAGCTGGAAGTCCTTCGTGGCGAAATTTGCGAGTTAGCTTCCTGGCGAGGCTTTGAATGGCTTCAAGGCGAAGTCGGGTGATATTAGCCTCTCAAGCGAGGCTATCCCTTTGGGCTCATGCGATGCTAAGTGCTAGCACCTTAGACCTGCTGAGGTCTGTTTAGAAACAATTCGGGTTCACTGTCTGCTTGCTGGATCAGTGGAGTCCAAGTTGCTTCCTTGTCCCTCGGAGATGGGTGAAAACTGGTCTTCAGCTCGTCTGTCACTTGTCTTTTGTAAATGTCAACAAGTTTAGACATTATTCGGACCAATAAGAATCTTGTCATTTTTAAGTGTCAACACACGCCATCAAATAAGTATATGGCAGACCTACTCTGGGGTTAGACCCGTCGCGGGGCAAAATGATCCCCTTCCCACGCTTCATCATTGGCGGCCTGCAAAAAGCCTCCGTTAAGGCGCGAAGGCCTCTCTGGGAACAGCACACCATGGCCGGAAGAAGACCAAGAGGATGACCAGGACTAGACGAACAGCAGGCAGCAGGACGTTCGGATGAATGACGTCACCCGACGAAGACGGCACCATGCACCTCTTCAGCCAGACTGTCAAGAAGCCAGCCAGCAGTGCCTTCCAGGACATCGGCCGACGAGCCTGGTGATGGAAACTCCAAAGAACATCGCCTTTTCATACGGACCGTCATCTTCTTTCACAACTAGATCCCTTTAGGAATGCTTTTGCATCCGGCTAAATATGTCTTCGTCAGCAACTCCACGGTGAGCCGCTTCAGGAGTGTTCCCCATATCTGGGAACAAATAATCTCCCCAGCTCTTCAAGCTATAGGAGGTTCCCTTACTGCCCCCATGCATACTGGAGCAAATGTATAAGGCACATTAAACTCCCGGTAAGTCTCGAACAAGGCGGGCTCCTGCTTCTCCAGAAGCGCCAATTCTGCCTCGCACGGGAAGTATCTTCATATGGAAGAGACCTAAAGGTAGAGCAGAGACTTCCCACACCTCATGAAAGGCCATATCCAATTCGCTAACAGGGGTGAAGAAAGTCCCTGTAGCCAGGCAGTACAATTCAAAGATGGCGTAGAAGCACGCCACGTTCATCTCAATATCGTAGCAA